>JAXHKQ010000060.1:0-67695 GCA_038407185.1 Chalaropsis ovoidea
CCCCTCCCCCCCCCCCCCCCCCCCCCCCCCCCCTTCTCATTCCCATCTCTTCGGCTCCAGCCCTTCTCTCCCTGACCACACCGCGTTTCTTCGTTTCATCTCCAGCATTTGTTTTTCCCAGCTCAGATCAGGTTCCAACGGGACAGGGCGGGGGCGGGGCGAGACAAGGGCGCCATGTAGAGAGAGGCTCGCTGGAATGCATGCCAGGACCTTGGGCTGGGTCGCAACTTGCATAATCAAGCTTGCAAGGAACAAACAACAGCTACAAAAGTAACTACGTGCAGTAGTGGGGGATGTAGACTGTAGACGCACTACCGCCGGTTCTACACTGTACATGTCTGCAGCTTGACACACTATCAAAAGTCGGTGATGTGCTGTCGCTGTCCTCTTGCATGGCTAGCGACTAGAAGTTTCTGTTTTATTCCATGTCTCTTCTCTCCGTGTCTCTGTTCTGGCCTGTGCCCATTTACGTATGTGCCAGTGCCATATTTGCTAGACACAGTGGAGCAGTGCTGCTGGCAAAAGAATCACCTGGCTGTTTCTAGAAGGCTTACCAACACGAGCCAGGAGAAACACGAGGAAGCAAAGAGGAGCAAGCAAGCGGGAGGCTACGTTACTCTGCTGGTGTTCCCACAGCACCCCCCGCTGCACTGCGTGGACTTACAGACAGACACCCACTGATACGATACACAGGCTCTACTGCAGCCTGCATGCTTGACTTGACTTGGAGACCGAGAGTCCAGACTTGATAGAGCCATGCCAGCCAGCTTGTATGCGTGTGTGCATGTCCGTTGTGGAGATCCCTATTCACCCCCGCCCGCCCCGACTGTGCGCGAACCCTTCAAGAGGGGCTATATTTCGACATGTGTAGTTGCTAAATAGTACCACTATAAACGGCTCAGCTCGTCGGTTCCCCTCGAATAACCGAAGCTTTAGTGCGAATGTTTTCCCATGCACTTCCCATGCCGTTACCCCCCTTCCAGGTTTCTCGAGCTACCTTCAGGTTTTTGTAGAAGAAGAAGAAGAATAAGAGGAAGAGAAAGGGCAGAAGAGCATCTCCATTCCATCCAAAGACCAGTGACAGCTAAGTTGCTTTGGACCAAGATCTCCCATGCTTGCGCTCGCCTTATTCGGCAAAGGGATGGCATGGGATGGGATGGGCCCGCCGGCCTGACCCTGGCTCATATGGCTTGACCGCTTTGTCCATTAGAGTGGCCGTGGCCATTCCAAAGAAAGCAGCCATTGAGCAGGAGAGAGAGACTCCCATTGTTCAGTTGGCCTCGTGCATGCATATGTACATATGTATGTATGCAAGCCAGATCTTCCCCACCCCACCCCGCCGGCCAGGCCTCTCCTCGCTATTAGTTGCTAAGCTTTAGAATCAGGTTCGGGTTCCTGGATTACTGCAGTATCGTGTTGTTGCCCCTTGCATTTGCTTGAAGCCTTTCTGGGAGAAGACAGCAATGTAGCACTCGTGCAAGTACTAAGAGGCTACTGTGCTGATTTCGTCCACGGTGAGGCTCTCATTCTATATGCACACAAGCTTGTCCAGGTGAATTCCTTGCTTGTAAATAACTCTTCTCAGCAATATCGCCAGTGAGCAAAGTCAGTCTTGTGTACGTGCCATTCCACCGAGCTACATAGATATGTACGTACTTACATAGATCCTGTCTTCTTCCCCTCACCGTACACTTGTGGCCAAACTATTTACTAGCCCTGCCAATGTGGTATGGCGCCAGCGCTTATATGCCATGCGGGCTCGGGGAATTATACAACGGGAGAACCGATATCCTATCCGTTTCATGCCCCCCCGCCAACTAAATACTAAGATCACTAGTTGAGTGGGCTGCTAACTTTATGGGCCCCAACTTTATCTGCATATCCTTGAAGCCCCCCTCCCCCCTCCCCCCGCCTTGTAAATACTTATGTAGGGCGGTGAACAGGGAGACTCCTGGCAAATTCCATGCCAACACCTCGCTCGCTACAAGTCCCCGTTCGTCTGTTCGAGTGTAAGAAGAGCTTCCCATTTATGCCCTAAAGTGTCTGTACACACACTTGTACTGATATGCACATGTCCACATCCAAGTCATACGACGCTCAGCTCTTGACCCTCTCCACAGTCAGAATACCGTCTCGTCTGCCTGTATGGTGACAGCAAACTATTCCGCCATTTTATTTTCCCAGCTGTCCATAAGCATGCATTAAGAGGGGGAGGGGATAGCTTCCAACTCTCACCTGAGCAGGGGAAGAGAACGGCCCAGCCACGGAACAGGTCTACAGATGCACACAATCTAGAAGCGGACTGTAAAATATGGCGTATGCAGGCGTAATTCATCTTGCATGCACAGCAAGCATACACTTGGATGCAGATTGGCCACCTCTCAGGAGAACAAGTGGTCGAGGAGAGTGCAAGACAAGGAGAGGGAGCAAGAGCAGGTGAGGGAGCAGGAATACCACCCCTGGCCAAGCCCGCCGACGAGGCCTTTGCTTTGAAATGCCCATTGGACGTCTTTTGGTCTTTTGGTCTTTTGGTCTGTTGGTGTTGTCGTCTGGAAAACTTGGACGTCTCACCCTCACCCTCACCGCCTTTGGATCATACAAAGAAAACCGGGGCCGGCCCAAAAACTCAGAGGGCAGGAGCCAGCAGGCAGGAATAGCGGAGGATGCATCCAAATGCATGTGATGCCTTATATTCCAAGCAGTTGCTTCCCAGCCTTTTTTGCCAAGTTCATGCCACCACCGCACATTTGCATGCGATGGGGCCTTACAAAGGAAAGACCGTCAGTCCCAATGGACAGAAAGAGCAGGAGCGAGCTTCATTCCTCAATGCTACCTTCCCGTTGCTGTTTTTTGCGACAGCTTTGATGTTGGGGTTATTATTTATTATTCCAGTTTTCATTTGGGGGTATGCGTCATAGAGGCAAAGGCCTGTGATCCATGGCCCATTGTCCATTGTGTATTCGACACAATGCTATCATTTTTCGCCTCTTTTCCCTCGCAAGAAAGAGGTCAACAAGACAACTCGTCAGAAACCAGAACTTTGACTCGTGATGCCCACAGCGTTGCATTCGCTTAAGAGTGCGGGGCTTCCCAGCTCCCTCTTTACAAAGGTGGGGGCAACCCTAACCCTACCCGGATTTCCTACCTCTAAGAACCCCCCCAAGACCGTTAAGCCCGACTATTGAGCCCATACTGTCGCGGCACTAAAAAAGACCATGTCTGCCTACCCAGAGCTGCTTTTTCAGAGGGCTTCTTGTAGGCGTTGCAGGTCTAAGCCAGCTGACTCGGGGGCTTTGAGAATCCGACAGCTAGGATGATGCTATACATAGCCCGCGGGCGGCAAAAAAACGTGTATATATTGGCTTAGTGAGGAGAATAAAAGCAACCCTGACCCTTGAGTAGCCACATGCGCAGTCGAAGCTCCGGGATTTGGCTTTTGTTGCTTCCCAGGCTCTCCTTGTTTGTGGTTTCGGGGCTTTCAAGGCGTCCAAGGCGTCCAAGGCATCCAAGACAGCTCCGTTGATGTCATAGTTTCCACTAGGAACGGGCGGAGCCCAATTGGAGACATTTTGCCACACGGAAGCCGCAACAGCCGAGCCATGTTCTCGTTCTGACGGCTATCTCTGTTTTCTTTTTGTTTCTTTTGTTTCTCAATGTTTGAGCCTGTGACAGGGCCGCGATCTTCGTTGACTGGGGACACTTAGTCAGCAAAGCACTCGATGCCAGTGAGAATAATCACTCTCACACATCGCGTCATTTGATTTTCTGATTACTGCTGATCCATCGTAGCGACATAATTCTCTCATGTCCAAGAGAACTCAACAACCAAAGATAAACAAAGCCCTCCCCTATAGTGATAACAAACTCGCAGCCCTTGATCAAGCATTCGACTGTTACACAAGGCTCAACCCAACACGAGGAGAGTGTTGGAAGTTGGTAGCACTACATGCAATTACACTGACTACACATGATACACTGCATTCCACGATGCAGAGGAGGCATTTTTGGTGAACACGAGCAACTCCAGGAAATTACAAGGGCTTGGAGGAGCTAAACGATACACATAGTCTTGATCTTGTGACAGTCTTTTTGTCGGCTTCTAGAACATTTCTGTCAGTCACGTTGCACAAGCACGATGCGGCCATTGTGTTTGGTTTTGTCTGTAGTAGCACAGATGCTTCAGGTGGTGAAGCTGAAGAGGAGCCGGGTGTTGGTTTCAGCGCGATGTCCGTTACCAGAGGTGCACTTTTGAAGGTGGCCGTGATCTGTGTGCTGTCATTGTATCATATCTCATCCATACTGTAGTTGAACGGAAACACACGCTGGAGTTCCTCCATATACATGATACGATAGCTTTAGATCATCTGACTTGGGGAGACAGACAGACCACCTACCCATGCAGCTGAAGGCATGTACAAGTAATATGTGTACGACAGTGCAGCTTACTTTGTCATGACAACGAAGTAGTAGGTAGAAGGTAGTATTGATAGGATAACTCGGGATACACTCAACACGGCGTCTATGACAGCCTCCATGCATAGTACTAACTCACTGAGCTTAGTATAGTCCAGCGGAGCATCAGAAGGCGCTCGCTTAGAATTGTGACAAAAGAGCATATCTCACCAAGACACAACTTGGCAGAACCCCTAAATCTGAGAGTCTATAGCACATCTCGAGACGGTAGATACAAGAAGGTAAGTAGTAGCACTAACTCTCACTTGGAAAGCCAAGAGCTATCTAAATATTCTCAGTATTAAAAGGCAAGATAGAGATGTACTAGCAAGGGTATCTCTGGAAATGCAGACACTACGCATAACGTTTACTTAGAGTCAAGCATACGAGTGGGTTAGTACTACGATTTCGCTTCTAGAGACTGTGTATATGCTAATAGAGAGGTCTTGGACTTAATATTAGATCGCCCAACAGGTATCCAATCCGGGTCTACTATGAGGACTTATGAAAAGACACGACTTCAAGTCTTCAACAGTTAATGGGAACAGATCTTATGGAAGTATCGCTGTATATACAAGTGACAGGGCCGTCTTGTTTATAAAAGGTATCTCGGATCATCCCGTTTCCGAGATCGTATGTCGAGTAATGGACGAGTTCCAAGGGAAGCCGTGGATAGTGAACTCTATCCGTACACGAATAAAGCATGATAGTAAACTTCCCTCCTATAGAGATAGAGTGCCTGACATAGAGTGCTACAGTTAGCTTATCGAATGCCAGAAGTAAGCAAGGAATCCAAGACAAGTCCTATCTTGAATACGCCTGTTACCCTGATATCAATTACGTAGAGTCTGTCTTATGCTATGATACGCTGTTCGAACGCTCATCAAGTTCCATCAGTACGTAGATTCTACTTGTATCCTACTGAGAACATGTTATGTGCAGCAAAGATCTAGTGAGATATCTACACTTGAGACTGCGGCATATGAGCTGTATAGTTTGGTTTATCCGTTCGTTAGTTTGTTTTGTTGGGCAGGGTCACTCGGGGCTACTCGGGGACTCTCAGGATGTATGTACACCTCCGTTTTGAGCTGTACGCCTGCCTATATATCATGGAAGTATACAGTAGAGAAAGTCAACCGATCACACTCGACAACTGAGAGTAGGTGCCATCTGTAAGCATGTTCTCTCAAGTCACAGTGTCTTCTCGACTTGTGCTCAGCTGCAGGCCAACGTTACGATTGAGTTTGGACAATGCTTGGCCTGAGCTGACTAACAACCATACTACATACCTGCTGGACGGAGCGAGACTATCAACGATCAGACCACTCTATGTAATGTCTTGGTACGTATCCCATACCTTTGTCAGATACTTCCCTTTGTCTGAGAAGTCAAGGAAGCCGCAGCCTTCTATACCCTCCTTAAGCAACAGAACGTTCAAGTGTGCCGCACTAATGCAAGGGCGAGACTTGGGGGTACTCGAAGGAAGCATATACCTAAAAAGGCAATCGGTACAAGCTGTCGGACAGACATAATATTCATTGCTTTTTCCTGTGGCGGCAGACGAAGCGGCTGAATAGGCTTCTTGGGCTTCTAGAAGCCGAGGCATGGTTTGCAATATAGCCTACCACGTCTGGGCTATAAGGGTCTGGCAATTAGCAGCCGGAATGCCGATGGTAGAGCCTAGCGCATATCCGTACGAGCTTATATGCTCTTGGCTCAAGTAAAATTGAACAAGATGCTATGAAAGTGAATGTTCATTTCATGATCAGTGTTGCTTGGGGGGGCAAAAGCAAACTTCCGGCAGGACAATAATCAAGAATCACTGGTACTAGGAAGACACCACGTCCCGTCAACGTGTACTCTCCTTGTACAGGACACTTGCCCCAAGCAGCTACAGTAGAGTTAGACGAAGGCAGGTCTCATGAGGCTAGAACGGCCTCTAATCAAGCGAGCATGAGCGTGACCTCGAACCTGACTCAGAAAGAACAGCAACAGCAACAACAAAAACAACAACAACAACAACAACAACAACAACAACAAATAAACAACAAGCCGGCTCTGTGGCCTCCCACAGAAAAGCCTACAGCCTACATGGCTGGTGCCAAGAGGAGCACCTTATAAATCCCACCCCAGGCGCATGGTGAGCTCAGATAATATCGCCTGCTCCGGAAGTATTGATTCACATCCCCGAGGCCTGCTTCCCGCTTGAACCCACTACGTTTGGACGCCCTAGTGCACGTAGGGTCACAGTGCTTTGCTATTGTAGGGGCGTGTGCATTTGACATGCATTTGGCATTCAAACACAGGACTATATGTGTGTGTATGTGCGCACATAGTGGGAGGGAAGAGGAAGGGGGGGGGAGAGGAGTAGCAGAAGAGCACCGTCCAATCCATATGGTATTGTCAGACGTTGCAGCGTCGAAACGAGGAGGGAAAGGCGACACCAGCCCATACCACTCGCTCACTGTATGATTAGTTGTAGTCGAAGGAATATAACGAGACCGGCTGCGTTCTGTGGGGAGACGTGCATGGTTCGCCAGCTAGGCTAGAAGTCCGAGTCCGACGTCCCTGAAAGCCTCTATATGCACAACCATACCAGGGTGAAAGACAGGAGGAGCCTGGGCAGGGGACTCAACTGAAGCTCCTTTTCCCAAATTGTTTCATGCTCACAAGCCCACTTCACGCAGGCCGTGGAATCTCACGATAGTTCACAGCCGGCCGTTGCAGCATGGCGGTCTAGTTGGTAACATACTACAGGTGCAAGCGAAGCTAGCCTCGCGTAGCAGCTGTGATCACGACTTTTGGACTCGGAAAGGCTGGCCTGAGGCACTGCTATGAGCCTGCTCTGGGCGCCCAGCACGACTTCTAGAACAGCAATCAGTACAGGGCTTTGCCGAAAATACCACCTGGCGATTGGTAGTGCACGAGAAGCTTGGACTGCTTGCAGAAAGCACAAGCAACCAACTCCAGCGAAACAAAATGCTCCTATGGGCCACCGGTCTGATCAGGGCCTAGAATGGCTCTATACTGGACGCCACAGAGAACAGGACCCACAGCCGGAGAGCCAGGCTGGGCTACATCGAGGCCGGGGCGTCTTTGGTTAGTCTTCTAGGGCCAAAGGTCAGCTGGGTTTCGCGAGCACATACAATCAGAACTTACTTCCCGTTCAGCTTCCATCTTTCTGCTGAGCAAACATAAAATATGCATAGAACCAGAGCCGCTTTACGTATCCACGGACTTGGCCGAGAAGTAGCATATATCTCAAGTAAGACCGAGCTTTTTCAATTGGGATGTGTGTGCACTTGCACAAAATACAAGCCAGTTTGTGGGTTTGCTAGGGCAAAGCTCCCTGGTCCAGTCCACCCACTCACACACGCCCCTGTAAAGCTTGGCTGTTCAAGCTTCAGCGAGAGGGCAGGCGCAGGCGCAGGTGCATGTGCAGGTGGGTGCAGGGCACAACTGGGCTACGTGGTAAGTACTTTGTACTATTGTGCTTTGTGATATTGTACATGCATATAACAGCAGCCCTGGACTGGGTCTGCGAGGCCCTATATGCATGGACCACTCCATAGACTAGGGCCATGGCCCTTCTGTATAGGCTCCACTTGGCAAGCCTCAGGCTCCTGTTTCTGTTGAGTGAGTGAATGAGGAAGGGCTACGCTATGCTATGCACCTACCAAACCTGTGAAGATTCCAGCGGCAGTTGCACGCTGTACGGCCTCTGTTAGGGCTGCCCACTAGGAGACGGTCAGTCTGTTGGTCTGGCGGTGAACTTTTCGAGGCATTGATTGCTACATAGGAGAATTGATAGCCATAGTTGCAGTGTTAATTACCATGAGCATATATCAAAAGGAACAATGACTTAGTAAATTTGCCACGAAGGATCTTTTTAAGATCTTGCGCCATGTTGCACAGGTGAAACCAGTCACTTGGAAACTGTCTTAGGTGAAATAGTTCCCAGCGACTACATCGCATGTCTCCGGACATTCTGCTAGGGATGCCGCCGCTGTACAGAGGCTGGCTGGTCAGGGTGCTGAGTAGGTCACTCGCTATATTATATCGCCGGTTATACACCCCCAATGCCATGCTAGATTAGGGACTCTCTTGTTTTATTCACATTATTTTACGTGGAAAAAATCCGGCTTGTATTGCTTGAAAGCAAGCTTAGATTACTTGGCCTCACACAAAACAGAAAACAATGCGATAAATGCACACATCAAAGAGGCGTTCCTGTGATTATCTGTATCTTCCAACAACAAAAAAGAGCACCAAGTGTGTTCTCCACTTTTGTTATCTTGCCTCTGTGGCACATGGTTGTTTGTTATATTTGTTTGCCCTTGCCTCTTTGGAGTAGTAGTGGTGCCTTGGTGCCTTGTAATCATACTGCTACATCACCACACCTGTATCACTATCACATTTACCATCCACCTGCAGGCATATGTATGTATGGACACACACAGGCCTCTCCGGGCGTGAAAGCGAACGAGAACATTGCCTCGGGGGAATATTTGCGTGCTTTGTTTTCTGTGGAAGCCCCCGTTGCGCTTCTTCGTATGTATGTATCAATGAGACACATGCATGTGGGTCTATCGAGGAGAAAAAATATTCGGTCAAAGATAATCTCGAGGTTGGAAATGGGGGCTTTTCCAAATCCAAATCCCAGCTCTCCTGTCCTGTTTCCCAATGCTCCGCTCCCTAGCTTCAGTGATGGCAAGAGCCCTTGTTCCGTCCAAGTCATTGTCGTCTCTGAAACTCAACAAAAAAAATTCAAATAAACCCTGGTGTGGAAAGATGGCGGTGTTGTGATTGCGCGCTTCCTTCCTTCAAGTCCGTCCGAAAATCAAAGTGGGCATGCAAACTTTTCGTCGTTTGACTAACGCAAGTGCCCCCGGCTACCCGGCTGTGTGGGTTCCCCTACGAATACTTGGCTTGGCCAATCTATGCAGCGAGTGTAGTGTAGCCAGGCGCGCGCGCTATATCCAGGCCACATAAATCGAAGATCTCGTTCTTGGCTTTTGTTAGAACCATTACATTTGGCCCAGCCTTTATTTGCCACCACATGACAATCGTGTAACAGGTCGCTACTAGCCGAATTCCATTGTCCTTGAGAATTTCAAGGGGTACTAAAACTAACTTGATTCCTCCATCGGCTTCTTCCTTTTCTTGACAATAGGAGGACCCGCTGTTGACAAACTACATATCCTAGTCACCAAAAAGAACATTTCAAGAACCTTCCTTGTATTGCTTTTTTCTGCTAGGGTCTAAGGGACGGACACGAAGGCAAAAGCGAGCGTGTTCACTCACTGGACGACCAGAAGCAAGAAGAAACAGGGTTTGGCCATTCAATTCAACTCGCTCACACATCCAGCCTCAATAACCGGCCTTCCCGCCTTGACTTGGCTGCTATTGCAACACAACAGGTCAAAGAACAGTGGAGAATCGCAAGAAGCACACGCACACGCACATACACATGCACATGCACATGCACATGCACATCAACTCACGAGTAAGGGCATGTCAAGAAACGGAAACCGGTGAGGCGCAAATTAGCGGAGGCGGGTGATGCTATTTTTAACCACTGGATGTGATGGAGTTAGGTGAGGTGAGGGCTTGGGATTTCTACAGGCACAAGGGTTTCCTTCTCCGGATGTGAGCTTCGGCCTAGCGAAGTCAAGAAATGACCTAAAACAAAGGAAGACGCCCTCCCAAGCCACAAACCTGCAACCCTAGCTTCCATCACGCTTTGCCTTGCTATTCTACAGACACAGAAGGCCAAGTGAATGATAGGGCAATGTAACGGCAAGACGCGCTGACCTTTGCTTTGAATGGTCAGTTTGCGAGAAGGGAAAACGGCTTCCTCCGTCACTATTCATGTTTTCTCTTCCCCTACCCATCTTGATCAGCCAAGACAAGAGGTTCTGTTGAGCACCAGTCTAACCCTAATATATGCACCACGAACCATGCGCAACTTAAGTGAGTCAAAAAAGATCAGCTAGAAACAAATAGGACACGATGGGGCGGGCAGCCGGCAAAGGTAGAATCGTGCCACAATACATGTTTATTGCATTGAGCCGGCAGCCGGATATATCGTGTAATCATAGTATATGTGACAAGTCACACAGACGGTGTGATCACGAAGTGAATACGTGTACAGAAGCGTGATGTGAACTTGCTCTGTATCACGCTGGCTCCAATCAAATTAAGGGTGCTAAGTATGTGCTATCACAACTTCCGCAGCATCGCTTCCAAGAGGATTATTATAGTGAGATATGCCCCCACTGAAGTAACAAGGGAAGAACGACGTCTCAGGAAAGGATGGCCGACTCTTTTTCTCCTTTCTATTTTTCTATTTTTCTCTTGACTAACGTAGCACGTGTGAGGCTTGAAAAGCTTCTTCTGTGTCTTTCTAAATTGAGCTACTAGGGTTAAGCACAAGGGCTTAGCCTTGAAATTTGTGTCATCAAAACCAAAATACCCCACAATTTCTAGACACATAATGAAGGTTCGAGAAGAAAAGAAAACGAACAATGTGCATTCTATGCCCTGTTTGGAAGAAGCAGAGTGGCGGCAAGGGTCAGTTTGGTGAGCATGTGACTTTTCTTTTTTCTTTTTTCTTTTTTCTTTCTTCTTTCTTCTTTTTTCTTTTTTCTTTTTTCTTTTTTCTTTTTTCTTTTTTCTTCTTTCTTCTTTTAATATTTTAAGTCTTCTTCTGCTTTTCTTGCCATCATCCCCTTTGCTTGGCCAAGTCCAATCAACATGGCTAGGTTTCAGCAACATGCCCAGCCCTGATCCCGTGACCTTGTCAAGCTGTAAATAAAATACGTGAAGCTCTACTGCGGCTCAAAAACCCCGGCGTTTAGCTTGGGACTGCAGCTAGGCTTGTTTGGCCATTGTGCAGCACCGACATACACACTCACTGCCCACACTGCTACGACTATGGACGCAGCCAGCACCCCCCCCATCGCATGTGCGAGCCGTAGGTAAATCATGTAACGAATGGGCTGGACCAAAAGAACACTGACAACACGATTGACTGAAAAGAAATCCAAATCGCACCATGCTGCATTGCTCTATGCCTTTGAGTGGAGTGTTATTGTCGCTCGCTCTTCCTTCAAACCGTAAAAACGGACAGGAAGCAATGAGGAGTAGGAAACAGGAGGAGGCCCTTCTTCTGGCCATCTGGCCATCCCCCCCTCCCCCTTGTTGGGTGCTTTGTTCCACTGTCTCCGGGCCCCCGATGGCCCGATGGGGGTGTGCTGTGAGAATCAGAGTGTCGGGAGCGAGGGACTCTCCGCGACATGTACGTGTACGTGTACGGGGGGGGGGGGGGGGGGGCTCCCCGGAAAATGTACGTTGGTGGGTAGGGGGGGGGGGGGGGGGGGGCGCTGCTGGCTTCCCTGAGCACCCACGTTCTAACGAGCGCATGTGTTCCAGAAACAGCCCCGGCTCTTCATTGCCGAAATTCAGAGGCTCGCCATTGTCCGATCCGACACTAACCAGGGGAGCCATGTAGTCAAGGTGCTTCAACGGTTGTGAGTCCGCAGGTCCACCCGAGTCACAGGTCAGGCAACGCAGGAGGCTGGGCCTTTGGTTGAATGCTGCTTTTTCTGTCCATGGGAAGTCCCTCATACAATGCATGTATGCCTTGAAAAAGAAACCCTGTTCCCTGTCTGTCCAAGTTTTCCATCTGTCTGTGTCTTTCTTTTCTTTTTCTTGTCGTGAGGGGGTGGAAGGGGGTGAGACAAAAGGCCCATTGTCCGCTTGTCGGACATACAGACGGGTTAGACCACACAATACAATGCAATACAATACAATGGCAATCAACAAGGGCATTGTATGATTTGCAGGAGAATATGGTAACATGCAGCAGAGAGAGTGGTTCATATCATAAATTTTCCTTCTTCCATGGTAGACAAAGGCCGCTGGCCGGTGATAAACAACGATGTTTGTGGCGAGACATGCAGTCAAAGCGTTTGTTGGCGTGCGCTGTCCATTTTCCCAACAGTATGTTTAAGGTACTGAATGGACGTTGTAGAGCGAGCCTGGCTGGAGGGGACACAGGATGGATGGATGGATGGATGAATGTATGTACACATGTATGCCAGGACGGATGTATTTATCTATGTCCTTGGAGGACATATAACCAAGTCCATTGGCCGGTAGATGCACGGAGAAAATGCGTGGGGATGCAATTAGAAATAGTTCTTACGCCTTGTGTCTATGGCTCATCCTTCCTCCTACAGTATAGTCGACATAGCCGGTAAAACGAACAACGGCTAAGACCAAAGGCAAAAAGAAAGGAGAGAAGATGATGGGACGACAGGCCTTGCTCAGCATTGCGGCTCATTGTAACACAAGCTGAAAAAAAAGGGATGCCGTGTGAATCGCTAAATCATGGCATGGCCATGACGCTGTGGCATTTTCTTTCTTTTCCAGAGACGGAGCCCTACTGGAACAGCCTTAAACGGGGTTACGTGTGTAGTTGCTTTTTTGTAGACGTGACACGCAGGCGCCAGCGCAAGATAATTACCGATACGCGGAGCTGCTTGAGTGGGGGTACATATATGTACATGGACGTCCAAATCGCGGCAGACTCATTGGCTGCTTCTTCCCAGGTGGCACTTTTGGACGACAGCCTGCCTCCAAGCACAAGTACAAGTACAGGTACAAGTGCAGGTACAAGAACAACTACAAGCACAACTACAGGTTCAAGTACAACCAACCGCATGTACAAGTACATACACCTGTACTCAGCAAACAAAAAGCCCTTCGACTGCACTTGCTCTGTGTGTACAATTGACAGCTTGGAGTGGAGCTTATGTGGACTTTTTGAGATTACGAAGGAAGTAGCACCTCTACCCTACTATGTACTCTGACTTGGCTGATCACATTGGGTACTATAACATAACACGATAGAGAAAACGACCAGTAACAAACAGTACATGCAGGCGGATGAGAACGACAAGTGTACAGGTGACAACGTATGTACGTTAGTCGCCCGCCTAGTATTAAGAATAATGGCACCATACTGCAAGAAGAAGGTCCTCTGACTCTGAGTCTCGACCTCGCCTTTCTTTTCCTTTATTCTCTTAAACAGCAAGTGTTTGTGTGGCTTGCCGTCGACCACCTCACTTTCCCTTTTGAGAAGAACAAAACAACCCGAGAAACAGGTGAGAAAGCATAACCAAGGTCTATTTCCTCGGCCTGCATCTGGGCAGCCCCAAAGGCCGACCACCCCGCCCTCGCCAATATGGCAAGAAAAGCCTGGATACAAAATTATTGATAGCCGGTGGTCATTGCTTCTTGGGATCAGATCAAGGCCGGAGCCCATGTCATCTAGTCTTATTCCACCATCCCTGTGTTTCTTTTCTTTTTTTTTTCTTTCCTTTTCTTTTTGTCCCTGTGCGTTTTTTCTCGACTGGGCTTCTGAGGAGCGCAGAGTTTTCGATGTCCCTTCTTTCAATCTTCCTTTTTGCTTTGTCTGGAGATCGCAGGCATGTCAGACGCCAAAGCGGCGGCGACCCCCCCTGCTTGCCCCTTCTACTATGTTTGAAGTCCTTGCCGGCTTGCTTGCCCGTTTTTCCTGCTCGGCCTTTTTTGCTTAGGACTGCATATGGTAGCTGCCCCTCCCCTGTAGTCCCTTTTCACGATACATGGCTCGGTTGGATAGCATGCGGTGCTCAATGTATCCTTACAAGACAGTCTGGATAGTGGGAGTGGGCCTTTCTGCAGTGTGTCTTACTGTTGGATTGAAGCGAGCGCCCGCCGCCTGAAGCCGGGGATATTCAGGCTTTGCAGAACTACCAAGAGCAAAAGCCGGCCGACTTACGAGACCACGACCACGACCACGACCACGACTACGTTGATCTATACCACGAACAAGATCTTGTTGTACGCCATTTATCCAACTAGCCGAGATCTTGGTATTGGACAACGGCCAAATAATCCAGAGTCGCACAATCAATAGAGAGAAAAAAGTACTTGCCATGGCCCCCGTAAGAGATCCACTCCACAGGCCCACTGAGCCCGTCGTCTCTGCGATTATATGGTACCCGTTGGAGCAGAGAAGTTGCCTCGAAAAGGTTGAACGAGCAAGTCGCTTGTGCTTGCTCTTGCTCCTGACTTAACCCTCCCTAGTATCCACATCCAGAAGGAACGTGCCTATGCTGCAGTAGTTACGCCTGCCTATACCTCGCTGATATCTCATGAGGCCGGTGTATTTTTCCTGTTGGAAAAGGGCAAAAGTGATACATAGGAACAATGGCAAGGCTATCCTTGTTCGCAAGTAAGTATAGACTGCGGGTAGAGATTGAACAGATCAAGAATAGAAGAGACATATTTGCACATTATGTATAATCTGAAATCGTCTCAACCACGTACGTCTTGCATGAACAGATGTACTTGGATGGCTGATTTCATCTAGATGAGGTGGCCCTCTGTGGTACGTCTCAAGTCGTGTTGTCAACCAGACTCTCTCTCATTCTTCCTCGTTTTCCATCGAGAAAAATTGGTTATTGGTGCAGGTGGGGATGTAAATCTCAGCCACACACCCGGGTAGCCATAGAATAACTTACAGACAAGGAACACACGCTTTCTCACTCTAAGCTGATCCTTCCACTTATCGTGCTAGCACTCCATAGAAACCTGTCCTAGCTATGGCACAAGAAAGGACAAGGCCAGAGGAGACTTACCTGGCGGTACGCGTTGCTCACTTACGGCTCTATACATGTGCACTAATGTGTGGTCTACTTTTTTCTCTTCTTTTTTCTCTTTTTACCTGTTGCACTTGCAAACCTCTCCGGAGTATATATCCTTGCGCTGGTCCCCATCGAGCTCACAGCTACCCTTCTTTACTCTTATTTACGCTTCTGTTCTTTTCCTATTCTTTCTTCTTCCATCTGCACTTACTCTTATTATCTTTATTCTTGCTCTTGCTCTCGCTCTCGCTCTCGCTCTCGCTCTCGCTCTCGCTCTCGCTCTTGCTCTTGCTCTTGCTCTTGTTCTCTTGCGGTGGCTTTCCTCCCGTCCTTAATCACTTGTTTCTCGATATCTTTCTTCTTGCCCTTGCCCGGGTGCTTGGTTTTTTTGTTTACCAACTTCTTTTTTCGATTCTCATTGTTTCTTTTAGTACATACATCATTATTGTCTTGGATATTCGTCCCATCTTTTTCTCTTTCTTTACTCACTCGCTCGTGGATGCCACCATCCAATACTAAATGGGGACATCTTGAAACGCCTTCTCTTTTCTTTTACCGATTCGGTGCCATTCGTTACCCCCTCTCTCGTTTTTTGGTCTCTTCATAGCTTGAGCTGCTGTGGCGGTAATCTTCTGGCTGCGTTGAACGTTTGTTGCCATAATATATCGTTTTGTGTGGTTGAAGAAAAAAAGAACAACACTCGGCCCTGCTGGCTGAGATACGATCCTCACCCGCCGCCCCTTCCCTCTGTTTTGCTGTCGTTCTGTATTTGGCTGGAGGTTGGACGCATTTGCTGGAAAGACCCTTTGAGGAAAGAACACAGACAAAATTAAAGGCAGGCATCAGCTATCTTTCCTATCCTGAGTGTACAAAAGTCTACCCGGACAAAGTACCCAACAAAAAAAAGAACACCCAAGCTGGAAAGAGCAAACGAAGCTGTTTGCTGAACCTTCCTTTTTCTGGCCCGCCTGCTGTCACCAGTTCGGACTTTCCTGACTCGCCGGAAACTACTCACGGTACTCCTTGCCGTCCAAAGTCTTCTTTCCCACTCGCACATTGAGGCTTCCGGCCTTTAATTCATTGTTGCCATAAGTTTCCAGTCGTTGGTCTAGCCTTTGCGCCTACTCGTCTTGTCGCTATTGCCCTTTTGTACAGAGGGCTAGCCGAAAGTCTGGCTGCAACTACCAATCTGTATGAGGAGTCATGCCTTGTCTAGGTGTGTGACTTGGCTAAACTCAACAACGAAAGCTTTACCTTTTCCTGCCTCAGGCCTTCACAGTCAGTTTTAAGGGTGTGCTCTTTCCTCAGTCTTTCTTTCTTCTTTTTTACCTTCCACATCATCACAACCCGGCCCCGACTTGAAATCACCCCACACCACTTCTGCACTCCTCGCCATATCTACAGCGGACCACATCTTGCTCGATATCCTTCATCCACTCCACACTCGACCAGCCAAACCAACTAACATGGAGAACCCCCGACTAGAAGCTCGCTACGATCTTGATAAGATCCACAAAACACCGCATCCCGCTAATCCGGACTGCCCCAGCTCTCAGTGCCTTTGAAAATGGGCTACGCCGGACTGTTGAACTCACTAATTGAGCTTGAATTTCACAATTCTACTCGTTTTTGGGTATATTTCTTCTGGATTGTCTTGTAGGTTGCTTTCTCCTCTATCGCCCCCACGTGCTTCTTGCTTT
Source organism: Chalaropsis ovoidea (assembly GCA_038407185.1). Taxonomy (NCBI): domain Eukaryota; kingdom Fungi; phylum Ascomycota; class Sordariomycetes; order Microascales; family Ceratocystidaceae; genus Chalaropsis; species Chalaropsis ovoidea. Next base: position 16,850 of record JAXHKQ010000060.1, read on the forward strand.
TTCTTTGCTATCGTCAAGGGTGCTCAAGGCATGTTGCTCAGTGTTGGTTGGCGTGCTTCAGGACAACGTTAACCAACTGACCACAATCTTTCCATCACAGTCTCCACCGCTATGTGCGCCTCATTGTGCACTGTATCAGTCACTGGTGCTACAGGTCCTATCCTCTGCCTGAAAAGCCCAGATTGACGTCTCAAGATGTCACTGTAATTGTACCTACAATTCACACGGACTTCGAAGAACTGCGGCCTTCTTTGCAATCCATTCTCAACACCAACCCGGCGACTCTTATGCTTATTACCACCACGCCAAAACAAGCCGACCTCATCAAACTTGCCAGATCATTCAACCACCCCGACGTGCAAGTGTTGGCCACCCCTATTGCCAACAAACGCCTGCAAGTATGCGAGGCTCTTCCGCAAGTCAAAACCGATATCATCGTCATGGCCGACGACGACGTTACCTGGCCCTACGAGACCCTGAGCTGGCTTTTGGCACCCTTCGACCACGACGAAAGAATAGGCGGCGTCGGAACTTGCCAACGAGTCCGCCGTCTACAAAAGGGGACCTGGAGCGAGAAATGCTGGAACTGGCTGGGTGCTGCCTATATTGAACGCCGCAACTTTGAAATCTCCGCCACCCACAATATCGATGGAGGGACCTCCTGCATGTCTGGTCGCACCGGAGCGTACCGCAAGGAGATCCTCTCTAGCACAGACTTTCTCGAAGCTTTCAAAACCGAACGGTGGGGGAAGTACACCCTCAACGCCGACGACGACAACTTTGTCACCCGCTGGCTGGTTAGCAACAAGTGGAAAACATGGATCCAGTACGAGGATGCTTGTCAAATTGAAACCACGCTCGAAAACAACCACAAGTTTCTTTTTCAGTGTTCTAGATGGGCTCGCAGCAACTGGCGCAGCAACTGGACTAGCTTGACCCACGAACGCCATGTCATCACGTAAGTTACCCCGTTTGTGTTACCCTGCTACTTTTCTGGCTTTTTACAAGGGATCTCGTCTTCTTCTTCTTCTCGCCTTTCACAAGGGATCCTTTTTCTTTCTTCCTCTTCTCAACCCCATTCTCTCCTGGCTATGCTGCTTCCTTGTCGTTATCTGGATATGCGTCTTGTCTCTGCTAGACTTCTTATCTTTCTGCCTGGCATTTCTGCTTCGGCTTGGATGTGTGATTTGTTGGGCTTTCTTTTTCTTCAAGCCATACTTACACACGCACTCCCTCATGATCTGACCAAGCTCGTGACTAAGAAGCCCCTCTTAATGTGGCCGGTGCGCGAGTGCGAACACACTGACTGCAGAGTATCAAGTGTACAAGAGATCAACAAGTGTTCTCGGTTATCCAGAAAGACGGGCAACAATGAAGCAAAGGATTAGCAACGCACAGAGACGTTGCCTGATCCTTTGCGCACTCAACATGGTTACATCTCACAAAGACGCCCTCTTTGTTTTGAGATAGACATTCGGCCTTTAGAGGCGCTCGGTGGAAGAAAGAAAGCGCAATCGATTTAGAAGAACATGATGCTAACATTGGCAACTTTGAAATAATAGTCAACAGCCGTGGTCCACATACGCCCTTCACATTGCTACTTTTACATCCCTCGCCTTTGCTGTAGACCCTCTGCTTATCTGGAGCTGTTGGCGTGCTACACAAGACTGGGAAAGCTATCAAAATCGCCTAGTTGCAACTTGGAGTCTGATAATTTTCATGTTTGGCTTCACCAAAGTAGTCAAGCTTGTTGGCCTATTCCGCCGTGATTATCACTCGCTTGTGTTTTTGCCCTTGTCTATCGTTTTTGGTTACTTTCATGGACTCATCAAGCTATATGCTTTGTTTACCCTCAAGATGGTAAGTTGACTGATACTTGAAGACTTGCCATGTCGATCTTAAACTAACTTGCTTCACAAAGACTTCATGGGGTAGTCGTGCCGATGGTGATCAAAACGATTATGCTCGTCTAATGACCAACCCAACAAGAGCTCCTTTGCTGCTCACGCCCGAGGGGACAAGTCTCGCCCGCTGGCGCCCCGATTCCGAAAAGCCCAGAGATTTATGCGAACGAAGCTCCTCGGTTGCGTTATTTGCTACATGAAAGGCACATGGGCTTTACCAGAATCTTCACACTCGATGGGATACACATCCCCATCTCATCTACTCACTGATGACTAAATAAAACGCCCATAGGGCCACGAGAACGAACGACACCAACGGCCTGGCTTCCCATATGAACCAGCCACTCTCGACTACGCCACCTTTTTCTTCAACCTTTCTCTTCTCCAGTCTCGCTTTTCATTGCATACGTTATATTTCTTCCTCGCATTTCTACCACGACGATCTCAGCAACATGTCGCCATCCTCTATTAACTCAGACTGTTTGACTTCATTCTCAAAACATACACAACATAATTGCAGGTTATGGGCCGTACTACCGGCATAAACACATACGGATTATACCTTTTATTTTGCTTGGCCAGCGGTGGCTTTGTGCTTTTAGACATTCTGGGTCGGGATTCTCTGTTTTTGTTTTCTTTTTTTGTTTTCTTTTGTCTTGCTTCCCCTGCGATATTGGCCACTTCGGGATCCGGTATTCTTGCTCGTCTTTCGGTGCCATCGTCTTCTTGCTCATCTCTCCTCTTCTTGGTTATTATTTTTTTGTTGGATGCTTGTTTGCATTTGGTTTTCTGTTGTCTTTCTGGGTATTTCGGGATACACTATGTACTTACTACAAGGGAATGAGCATACATCGGACGGAACCTGGATCTTCTTCCTCACGGCCATGAAGGGCGTGAGGCTTTGCATTTACCTCATATTGTTTAGAAACGGAACAGCATTTTGCCCTACGCGGTATTTATTTTACATTTGTTGTGTTTTATGGATAGCATTCTGACGTGGAGAGCTGCCTTTGATGAACAGAAGAAGAAGATGTCTTGACACTAGAGGGACTTGGTGAACAAAGCCTGGGACATTTAACGGAGACCTCGCTTGCTTGAATTGCAGCATGACATGACATTTACATGATAGTCATACAGTAGCGTGATTTTCTGTCTACATGGAACCTTGAGCTATCCAACAACTGGGATAGGCCATGTTCAAATAGACACACGGCTCATTATTGTGATATCAACTAGCCGAGGCCTATGCTTCTCTCTAGCTGGATCTGATCTGAGCAAGATCCAGTTGCAAGGGAACTTAGGCCAGAGCAGACAGACAGACAGCAAGCCTGGATATTCCCTGGAGGGCATTGGTGTCGTGATACGTTGGGCTGATTTGCAACCCGTGTTCGTTTGTGAGGGGGGGAGAGGGGAGGGGACGCCGGCGGGAAACAAAGCAGCGGCCCATCAGGGTTCCATCTCCAATATTGTATTTTCAAGGCAGCCCGCGGTCTCTTTTGACACATGTATGTAGATGCGGATAGATCCGTACCCAGATGCAGTATACTTACAGCCGGGGGGTGGGGGGAAGAAAAAAAGAAAAAAGAAAAGAAAAAAGAAAAGAAAAAAGAAAAGAAAAAAGAAAAGAAAAAAGAAAAGAAGAAAATAGAAAAGAAGAAAATAGAAAAGAAGAAAATAGAAAAGAAGAAAAAAAGGAAACTATTCTTTGACGCAGCTGATGTTACATTTGTACAAGACAGGCTTGGAGTGGGAACTGCAGTGCAAGTGGAGCACCAGCAATACGCCGTATGATATGGTTGATATGTGCAGCAGTTTGGCTCTGCTGCTGCATCAAATCAACGCCGTCTGTCTCTTCTTGCTCGCGCCAAGCAATGCCACGCTTTTGTTTCGCAGCGTCTTCTCATCTTCTCGTCTCGGCCTCGGAAACGGAAAAGGAAGGAGGAACATCGCGCTGCGATCCTTGTATGTATGTAGTATTACTCTTGCTTCGGTCCGTCGTCGTCGTGCGCGGTTATGCACATATGCAAGTAAGCCCGCTTATATCCACCTGCAGATAGAGAGAGAGGCACTTCGGCTGGGGGTATTTCTTTTTTCTTTTTTTTTTTTTTTTTTTTTTTTTCTTTTTCTTTTTCTTTTTCTTTTTCTTTTTCTTTTTCTCTTTTTTCTCTTTTTCTTTCTTTTTCGGTGCTTCGTTTTTCTCTATCACCACACCCTTCTCTCCATCCCACGCCGCGGCCTTCTCTCAAAGGATCTGCTTCTTATAGGCGGAGTCCTGGGAGGAGGTCGGAGTGGGGTTGAGGCTTGCAGGTTGGGTGCGGGGCGGTCTGTCCGGGGTGGATCCTCGCGAGCGGTCCTGGTCCTTGTTTATCTGCGCTGGTTTTCGCCTCTGAAGATCGGTGTTGGATGGGTCGAGACCGCTGGCTTGCTGGTCTGGGTTATACGCGGAAACCCGGTTTTGTCGAGCTCCGTAGGCAGATGGCTAGAAGGAAACAAGAACACGCCTGTGGTCAAGTTCTTTTCTAGCTTGTACTTGCAGGTACCGGCTGGACGCTGTGTCCACCATCATGCAGCTTTGTATAAGTGTGTGTTTACCTACCATTGGTCTGTAGCCACCTACGCCTTCTCTGCCAGTCTTACTCGGGTACATGGCGGGCTTTCTTACCGGCACTGATGCTTGCCCAGAAATGAGATACAAGTGTAAAGGCTAAATATAAAATAATGCCAAGTTCCAATCCCTACGAACTCTGGACACTTCTAAAATCCTGTGGGTCTTCTGCTTCATACATCCTAGATATGTCTACAGTAGATGGACACAGCCGCTACACGTAGTATTTCGTAGCAGCCGTTAAAATACTGCGCCATCTTTCTCGGAACCAACTTGAAGCTCAAGTATACTGTCCTTGCATGTGCCCAGCATCTTACAACTGTCTTTGTTAGTTCCGCTTAGACAATGTATCATAACATGTCCGAGGCCATGTCATATATCCTTCAAGTGTAGCACTGCATCTTACATAGGCATCGACCCTAGACAAGACACCAAGAAGGACATGTCGACATAGCTCGTATGATCCATTTTTGAGTGCTCGTCAATTGTAGCCCCTAATCTCTTAGCAGATCTAGCCATAGTTACTTTCAACTTTGAGCAGTGCATTTGCCATGCGGCCATGTCATGTTCTTTGTTGTCCAATGAAAGAGCTGGATTGCGTGCTGGGCGGCACCTTGGGACATATTCCTGTATCTCCTAGGTATAAGAAAGCTTCATGTTTATCTTCGGTGCAAACATAATAAATCCAAATGCTAACTAATGTGTAGTCATGCCTCGATGTTGTCTCGGAAGTGGTGTGTGCTACATTGACGTATGTGCTGAGAAGATGTGGGACTAAGAGTTGGAGTAAGCTGGGCCGCCTCTAATACCGGGGTTGTTGGTTATGACGTTACACAAGGCATGCTTCAACTGGGCAGTGATACCAAGACGCATCTTGCCAACTCTATTTAAGGCTTTATAACAGCTAGAAGGCCATCTCTCATGCTACTAGTGTATGTAGCGTCTACCATTTTCCGATGTTGGTGTCTAGTCGTACTTTCGGCTGTGGGTGACGTAGACATCGAGTCTCGATCAAGCTTACCAGCTTAAGAATTAACGCCGAATATTGATCGATCAGGTACTTTATCCAGCCATTGAGTATTCCATGAGTGTCAGAGACACTGCAGTTGTATCACTTCTATAGTGGAAGAGAGGGTTGGGACTACAAGATCATGATGGTGTGTAATGACAGTTTGATGGCAAGACTTGAACTTTTAGATATTCCAACCGTTGCAAATAACGCTGACCTAAAGGTTATAACTAGAAACAATTGATTTGCACACTTTATGTATCAGAAATGTTTGCTCGAGAACCCCAATGGATGATGAGGGAGGGCAAGTGTCACTGTTTCAGATCGCAGTACTAGATGTGGACTGTACACCCAGTGGGATTCTGTCTCCATGTCCCTTCGCTAGATTACATACTGAGAAGAAAAACGGCCTAGAGCTGGCACGAAGAAAATGAAAGACAGCAGATATAGGAGTATGCTGTGAGCTAATCCCTTGTGAACTGTGGCAGTGCAGTGGTGTTTAAGAAAGGTGAGCCTTGCAGTTTGCAGATGGACAAAGGGGGGCTACAAGGCTGAGAATAATAAGACCAAAAGCAGGTAATCGTGAGTGGGGGAAGGAGAGATGCAGACGGCAGATGGCAGATGGCAGTTGGCAGACGGCAGAGAGCATATTACAGGCGTCATGCGTCTGGGTGTTTCTCAAGTGCATATATAACATCCGGCGTATTACATGTCCAATGCCGGGTGGCAGGAGAAGGAAACAGCGTGTTGGGAGAGAACTTTTGTAGGACTAGGCGTCTCCCCTTCTGTTAGAGTCATGAACGGCTCATCTATACCAAGCACGAAGATCAGTGTCACTTTCGTGTTTTGAAAGAAGATCTGGAGCACAGTAACATCAATGATGAAGGTCTTGACCCCGGCGTTGTGGATACGGGAGGAGGTGCCTATGGCCAGACTGTGTGAATGTTTATGACCTTTCGGCTTTTGAAGAGGACAGCTTGTCTCGATGGACACACTGTTTGTATACTGATTAAACATGTACCTATGTTCAGGAGGCACCTCCTCAGAACAAAGAGGTTAGGGTCTAGCCAGTCAATCTATTGCAGGTCTTTAAACGCCAGTGATGGTAGGGTTAATGCATGGATCTGCCACGGTTTTGCCGACGGGCAGCAATATAAGCCAACCAAACCCGCGACATAAATGGACAAGTAGGGCGAGATTCGACCATCAGCGCTAACAGCTTACTAAGCGGCAAGATAAGCGTTTCTATGGAGATAGAAGGGGTCTCTTTAGGCGATGGAACAGAATCAAGTCAAGTCAGGGACAAAGTGGCAAAAGGTTGGATCAACAACAAACAACTGGAACCGAAGAGAAGGAGATTATGGGCTGGTAGTCTATTGTCTTGGCCCTGAGCCCCGAGGATAGAGTTTGTTGCGGCGGCGGCGGCCGACTGTGGCGGGCTCAGGGGGGATGAAATGAACACTCACTGGCTACACAGATTAGCAGCGAAGAAAGATGAACAGAACAAAAAGCACTGAGAGGAGAGAGAAGAGGGACGGGCTCATGCACGGCCACACACACTATACACGTTAATTTCGAAAGCACGGGACCTTGTGCAGGCGGAGCAGGTTGGCACTGCGCATTGATTAGTCTTTGCTTGGCCCATCACCGCCAACCCCAACCACAGTCGGAATGTATTGTTCTTTTTTTAAGCACACCACGGGATCTGTGGCTTGCATTATCCTTCAACGGTTCGTGTTTCTGGGCCTTCAGCAAGCTGTACAGCCAGCCGTACAGCCATGGGTATGGAATGCGGCTTAACGTCATGGTTATGGGGGGGGGGGGGCTGAGTCAGCCGAAGCAGACATTGGAGCCCAGCAGAGTTGTAGTTGTGTTGATGGCTACAATGTGGCTGCAGTTCGTGGGCGTGACGAAAGGCGAAAGAAAGGGCCGGCGAGATTTGAAGTGGAAGAGGACAAGAACGAGAGGCACACAGACTAGCAGGGCGTGGACATTTCGTGGCCGGGAACATTGTACAGCAAAATCCGATAGACTGAGGTGCATCGCTGAGATCAGCATTCCAGAAGACTTCACAGGCCTAGTGCAAAGTTTGTGTGGCATAAGGTAACAGGCTGAGGCAGGACGGTTGGGCTGGCGATCACCTCGCATCAAACACCGGGTCTTTTGATAGCGGAGAGGCGTCTCTGACAAGAAGACTGTGAGTCTGTTAGTCTTTGAAGGGGTTCTCGGACTGCTTCTTTTTTGATCAACAAACTGTTTCGCTAGTACGCCATCCGTCACAGATCAACGCTTCAGATGGTGTTTCAGCGACGAGCGAAGGGAGGCTCAGGAAAAAAAGAGCAGTGGTCGTACTATGTACAAGTGTACAGGTGTACATAATGTACGTAAACATGAGGAGGGGTTGTGCTCCGGGTTGTGGCAACTGCTTGTTTGTAGAGTCAGACACCCAAGATTCTACATGGCACAAAAGAGGAAGGCTGCGACCGACCCCGAATTCGATACAGCATGAACGGGGCTTTGCGCTGGCGTGCTGGCGCAATAAATAGGCTTCCCCTAGAGACCGAGCCATTCCCACCTGGCGTTCCTTTTCAACAGAGGCCCTTTTCTGCTATATTAAAAATCACAGTGCTTTTCTTTTTCGCCTAGAGGCACTTGCCATTTGGCCCCTGTTCACCGCGTGCCTTGTCTGGCTCTATCATTTTCAGCACTTTTTTCCTTTTCTTTTTTTTTCTATTTTTCTATTGGATGCTGGCTCCGTCGTCTACCAACTTTGCTGCAACTACTACTTTCAAATATCTCCCGTATTTTTTCCTGGGCCCTCCTTCTCCTTTATCCACCGTCCCGTCTTGGTATCTTGATGATACCTTCTCCCCCAGCACTAGCAGAAAATTTGCCGGCCAGTCTGTTTTTCTGCTCTTGTCATTAAACCGCCTAAAATCTTCACTTCTTTCATCTCATCGCCTCTTTTGCTCTTATCGGCTCCTTTTCGCACATCCTTACGGCTATTGCTTGTTTGCTTGCGTGCGTGCTTGCCTGCTTGTACGCCCTCCTTGCTTCGCCAATTCGACTCGTATTTTCCCGAACCACAACCCTCGCCCGGCACACGTTGCATTGCGCCCTTCAACCACTCAACTGCTGCGCTGCTTGAAAACACCCACCCACATCCACGCATTCGACAAGACTTGCTCACATTCGCCTTGTTCGAGACAAGATATCTGATCGAATCTTCCCGACTCGCCATCTCCCCCGCAACTTCTTGAACTGGTACTGGCGTCCTACCGAAACGATCTCTCTCGGTATTCGTCTTCTCGTACACTGCACTGGGCCTGGCCATATCTGCCGCAAATTCATCAACACGGCCAAGACTTTCGAGTAACTCCTCGGCTACGCTGTCGAAAGACAAACAACCCCCACACCCACCTCATCCGCACGCGTCAAGCGACTCCGCGTGGAGTCGGCCTTCCTTCGTCGTGGAGACACGACTCAACACCCACCGAGACCAGCTCGGTGGTGACGACTTCAACCAGTACGGCCACTCTCAAAACCAACCCGACAGCCCCGCCCAAAGCACCCTGAGCAACAAGTTCCCTCCCGCTTCCAAGGGCGACGACAACCCCTTCCCCGACAAGCACGACTCTATGGCGGCGCCTTACCACGATCGTGACTTCGACATGCAGGCTTTCCACAGCGACCAAGCCCACCATGGCGAGGCAACGAGTAAAGGCATACCGTCGTCGCGATCAAACGGCATGAACGCCCATTTTGCCGCCACTTGGTGGCCGCGCTTCTTTTTCGGCGTCGTCTTGGTGCAGGCCGTAACATGCTTGGTTATTGAATCGTAAGTTGCCCCCAGAGCATACCCTTTACTCAAGTATATCTTGACTCAACTAACCCTCATTGTCTACAGATACGTCTTCTACAAATTTCAAGATAGCATCGGTGATGAGCCTGATTCCAACGCTGCCGCCGTTGTCCAACGAAAAACCATCCCAACATTCCTCGCACTCTTCATCTTCGGTTTCCTTTATGAGATGGTCCTCGTGTGGGATGCCCTGCGCCTGAAGAATACCATTCAGGTCATAGGCCTCTGCTTCGCCAACATGGCCATGATGGTGTACACTGCCATTCAAGTAGATCAGATCCATGACGCCCTCCGCGTCATTTCCGGTGTTCTTGACGGTGTTCAAAAGGGCATTTATGGTAATAACTCGGAAGCGCCCGACGAACTCTTCCCCAACGTCCTGAAAGATGATCTTCCCGCATCTCACTACTGGGCTGATATTTCCGGATATCTAATTGCCATGCCGTGCTTCTGCGCTGTGACGACACTGTGTATGATATTTGCCGCGTGGAAGCTTTACCAAGAGTTTGCATGGGACATCTTGAAGTACATTGGCGCGGACTACCGCATGAAGAAGCGCTTCCTGCATTATCAGGTGTGTACCAACCACATGGATACCCGTCAACAACTCTACCACCACTAACCACTACCGCACAGATTTACATTGCGCTTCTGAAGTTTGATTTCTTCTTCTTCCTCGGCTTCATGATCCAGTTCCTTGTCGTCGTTACCAACCACGGCGACCCCGAATTCGGCCTCACCATCGCCATCATTCCCGTCACGGTTGCCATCCTGCTCGGCGCCCACTTTGCCACTCGTCGCGAAATCAAGTCCCTGATGATCGTCACCATGATGCTCTACTTTGTCGCCTTGGCCTACTTCGTTTTCAAGCTTGTGCGAATCTACCAGCCCACGTACCGCAAGGACTACTACCCCGTGAAGAAGTCCTTGACTGCCTTTGCCGTCATCACCATTGCTCTGCTCCTTGTTACCATCGCGAATGGCTACATGTGCATGCGCAGCTTTGGAAAGGGCCTGAAGGGCCATCTGCAGGCGGCCAAAGCGGATGCCGAAAAGGTCGAGAACGACAACTCCATCCACATGGTCGATATCAAGCCCATGCCGGCGTCTCGCATGACAATCGACTGAGTTGATTATACGGAATCACACACAAACAAAAAAAACTAGACCCCCCCTCCCCTTTTCTGTTATTTATGCTTATTTATGTCTCCCATTTAAAGAATTTGCAACATCCACCACCGGTACCATTTTGCGCACATTCTGCGGCCTCCTCTCTTACCCTTTCGTCTCATATTTACGTCTGGCAGATGACTGTAAGCATCTGCCACCTGTTTTACTGCTTGTCAACGTCTTTTCCTTTTTTTTCCTTTTTTTTCTTTTTTTTCTTTTATCTCCTTGCTTTTTTTGTCCGTCCATGTTGGCCTTTGGCAGATGCTTCTGCAGTCGATGTTTTTATACCCAAACCTCTCTTCACTTCTTTTCATTTTGCTTTCCAGTGTGCTGGACTGTCTTTGTTGTTTCTACTCTGTATGGCGTGTGCGCCTGAGCTGGTTCTTGTCTTCTTCTTGGCCCGTTGCCGCCTTTGTATGTTTTGTGCTTGACGCCGTGTTCACTTGATACTTTTTTTACGAAACCTACGTTGTTTTTTTATATTGCTCAGTCTTTTCCACTTGTCTAGCCCCGTGTTTTGAGGTAGCTTTCGTATGTCGTGATGCCAAGCGTAGGTGAACGGAAAAGCTAGTATTCGTTTCCCAAATTCCATTTGAGATGTAATTACGAGTGAGTGCACGAGCAGCAGCGCTAAGATGAATAGCGATGTTGTGGATAGGCGTATTCCGAGTTATACGCAATAAATCAAAAGAGAGTGGCCTGTGATCCCCTCCCCCACCGTAGACTCCGACGGACAAAAAAAGCATACTCCGAAAACGCCATTGCAAAAGAGAAACAAACAGATCTGATGGTCATAGCAAGAGCTCTGCTCTTTGCGCACCTGGACCAGCCATTAAGAACGTGGGTAAAAGAGAAGAGTCGAATGCGTTGCAGGCCAATGCAATGCAGGTATAGGCGGGTTGCCCACCGGAAAATGAAGCAACCTTAGAAGCGGATCTCGCGGGTATCATCGGCGTTGGCCTCCATTGGGCAGTAAGGGCATTTGAATCTGGACGAGCGGGTTTTGATCCGGACAAAGGCTTCTTTACATATCACATGGCCGCATGGAAGCAGGATAGGCGGGTTCTTCGCCGTAGTCTGTTCTTTCAAAACTGGACAGACAAAGATGGGGTGGAAGATCATGGTCCGCGGAAGAGGAGTCTCAAAGGCAAGTTCGTGGGTGGTAGACCACTCTGTCTTTTGGGACTGGATCTTGGCAAACTTGAGCACCTGGGGCAGAGACATGGCGCCGGCAGTTGTGGCCATGTGCAGCGGGGACTCGGCAGAAAGACCGAGCAGCGAGCAGAACATGCGGGTGAACGCGACCGAAACTTCCTCGAATGCTGTTTTCATGTTGAATAGATGGCTGTAAGGCGACTCCTCGATGTTGCTGGTGAAGGCTAGCGCTGCGCCAAGTTGCTCGATTGAAGCCGCGTTTTGATCTTTGAAGCGCGGGAACGTCCGCTTGCTGTACTTGAGAGCGCCGATGAGGCCGTTGTCCTCGTCGTCGGGTAGTCCATTCACAGAGGGGCCCTTACACAGCCACATGAACTGTAGCCGGACAAGGTCAAACTCCAGGGTGCTTTGCCGTTGCTCAAGGCTGGTCTGGTTTCGACTGGCCCATTCCATGGCTGGCTCCAGTTTGCTCTTCTTCATTTCGGTCAGGATGTGGTACATTTCCTGAAAGCGAGACTGCAGTTGCGCGGGATTGATTGGGGAGAGGCTCGTGTCATCGGAGCTGCGTTCAATACGGTCGCCGGCTTCTTCGAAAAAGGTCGAGGCAACTGGAAATTGGCCTTCTCGCAAGAGGTGCATGGCGATTGCTCGATTTACGAGTTCGGGCCGATGTGGAAGAGGGGAAAAGTGAACTGGTAACGGCCGGACGGGGAAGGCCTATAGATCGAAAGTATGTGAGTTAGCTATGAACGGATGTTCGAGCGTTGAAGTCCGGGAGCCGAGATAGTTTGAGAGGTGGATGGAAATGGTGGACTGACCTTGTCAAGTACTTTGCCTAGACTCTTTTGCGCTTTGGAGACATCCTTGAGCGAAGACGTCATGCCATCGAAGGAGTTCTTGATAGGGTTCTGGAGTTTGGTGAGGGCCAGGGCACCACCATCTTGGGCTGTGGTGACCGGTGGTTAGCATTGCGACTTGATGCACATCAGATACAGAAGATGGCGATTACCGGTTGCTAACTGCTCACGCGTTGCCTTGAGCAAAGTCAGCAGCTTATCGGCGTCTTTGACAGTAGCTCTGAGAGGTGATTTCTTTATCTTCTTGGTCTCTGCCAGCAGGAGGGCTGTTGGCGGCGGACTATGGCATGACATGATGGCGATGCACGTTTTATCTGAGCAAGAATATGGTGGAATTGGGCTTTGCGCCGGCTGTTGATTTGTGAGTAGGCGTAGAGATTTTGAGCGAAATAGTGCAGATCGCTGTACGCTGAGAGCTGTGGTATCGTATCGCAGAAGCAAAATGGTGACAAACAGAGATGAAGAGGAGGGGAAGTCGAAAGAAAAGGTGAAGCGAAAGAAGACATTCTGGATGGCTGCAATGAGCGATATGGCGGGTTAGATACCCGCACTGTGTAAGGTGCATTGCATTGCTTACTGTGACACAGTGTGCACAACATCCCAACGTCTTTGACACTGTACATTCAGACCCTCGGCACGTGACCGACTTCACCAAGTACGTCACTTGCGAGCTTCTTTCGGCGGCACGCAAAGACGATAAGCGCGTTAGTTTGCAAATGTCCCTCCCCATCGCTGCTGAAATCAACACCCGTTACTACGCCTCCGTTATTCTAGTTCTATGGCCTTGATCGCAGCGGACGCCAGCGCCACCACCGGTTCTTTATTGCCCCAAGTGGCAGCTGTGCATATGCTATGCACACTGAAGACAGAGTTGAAGCTTAGATCACCCTTGCTCTGCTGCTCCACTAACAACCTGCTACAGTTGTACTGTCCCAGTCCCACAGCCAAGCATAATGTTTATGCTCCCTGGCTTGTCGCTTGGACGATCTAATGATTATTCACTTGCGCGACCACTTCATTTTGCTAGCCATGAGCACCTCCATGGCCATTATCACGGCCATCACCACCACCATTCGCACACACCACCACACGAATCCTTGGCCTCGCCCGCGATAGACGAAGTAAGGGATATGGCTCAAAGACCAGCAGAGACAGCTTCAATACCGCAGAAACGCTTAGTAATTCCCGATCCCGTTGCTCTTAGGTGCGCCCATCTCAGACCTCGCCCTGCCTCTCGGCCCCATCGCATGGGCCGTACATCTGCACCGCGACCACGCTCTAACACGATTACTGCACATCTAGATACCTCGGCGACGACCCTACTGTCCAGATCGTTGAATCACGCACGACCCTCGAAGGCTATGAATTATACCTGGTGGAACAATGGGCTTGCTCGCGAAAAGCTGCATCCACTGTGATTGCCTCATACACCGGCGATGCTAAAAGCACCATCGTCGTGGGCGTCATCAGCGTGCCTGAGGATGAGGCGTCCTGGTCTCTTCGCCTCAAAATGTTCTTCAGAGAAGTCCAGCAACACCATGCACGACCGCGAGAAACCCCTCTCGGCGACCTCATCACTACGAACCTCAGCAGCTTCCCTTCTGCCCTCACGACAATTCTCGTGCCGAACGGCGATATTCGATACTATCAAAAAATGTTTATTGTAAACGAAAATCTCAAGCGCCTCGGCTGCTCTGGGCGAGCTGGCCTGACCCTCGACGAGCCCGCACCAGCGGCCCAGGCCAAATTCTGCTCCATGTATCGTGTCCATGAGCAAATGAACTTCTTGGAGGCGGTAATAGAACTCGTGCGCTTATCTCAAATGGCCCTCGTGGTGTTCGGTCAACTGAACCCCATATTCAGCGACGGCCTGCTATGCGACATCACCGAGGTTGCCATCAGCAATTGGTGGACCGATATAGGAGTCGAGTACTACAACATGGAGCCATCTGATGGCATTCTTGGTCCTATGACTGTCTCGGCACTCCTAGGACTGTTGATGGGCGCACGCAATCGTCTAAACTCATACGGCGCTCCTGTGTCGAAAGATGCCTTTGAGATTGAGAACACCATGCGCGGCGTATCGCATTTTCAGAAATACCAGAAGATGGACAGAACTGGTCTTCTTGATCGGGAGACTTTGCTCAAGCTGCAAAGCGCGACCGCCAAAGCTGCCGCCAATGAAGGATGGGCTGTTCAGCGCGCAGTTAAATCTACCGTGGCCGAAATCGGCGGCAAGCGCGGTGAGCTGGTCATGGGCATCGTCAGTGGCCGTGACAAAGGAGGCATAAGTGAAATCGAGACACTTGATATTGAAAAGTTCATCGGGTTTGCCTATGGAGAGTTGCCAAAATGGCTGTGGCAAGGTAAAGCTCGCCGCTCAACCACCGAGAGCAGCCATGAAAAGCACACTGAAATTGGCAGTGCTTTGATGGCTGCCAAAGAGCAACAGGAGATTCTCAACATGGCCACCCAGCGGGTTTCGTCTATTCCAACCAGCGAGTATGCGGACAGCAATAACGGGAAGGAAGAACTGCATGGCGTCCCTTCACAGACCGCAATACCCGGCACATTCCTCACAACGACGATATCTCAGGACACCCCTAATGATAAGGGTGAAAAGAAGACTAGATTCAGATCTGTCACGGAGCGCATGAGCGATGCGCGTTCAGGGCTGGGGAGAATCAAGGATGCTGTGGGAGGGTCAAGGAGGGTAGCAAAATCCGGAAGAGACGAATACAGTGATGTACCGCCCAGTCCAGTTGTTCACTACGTCCCTGGGCCCAACGGACCTGTCAAAACCTACGTTTGGAACAAAACTCCCGAGTCCTATTCAACTCAGGCTCATCGGGAAAGAGACTTGGAGCGAACGGCAAGCCAAATTCCCCTTCATATTGGCACTGATGCTCCTCTAGACAAGGCATTAAGTGCTGGTTATTCTGAAAGCCTACCGGGAGATGGCGATACACGAGAGACCAAAGGCCCACCGTCTGTCGCTGCATCAGCAACAGGCGCCCACGATGCCCGAGATCAATGGCTTGGCGAAGACGAGCCAGTAAATCTATGTATGCAACGTTTGCAACGTCGCCATAGTTTCCACATGACCAAAGAGCGGCCCCCACGCCACGACGGGCGATGGGCCCGTCGCGCATCTTTCTCGGATGCCGCGGATGCAGTTCTTCGCTGGGACGAGATCATCCCAATGTTTGATGCTTTTCATACGTCCACCCAGCCCTTCTCTCTCTTTGAGCTCGCGAGGGTGTTTTGCGCCGATGTTCAAAACATCAAGTACGACCTGGAGCCCTGGGCACAGAGCCAGTTTGCAGCCCTTGGGAATGTGGAGGAACGCCTTCTTCGCGAGAACCAAGATCTGCTTGCCCTGCGTAGTCGGATTGCCGAGGCGCATGACAACATGGCGCTTTCATCAAGCGAGATCATGACCAAGGAACGTACCACGCTCACCGAAGAGATCAAGGAGCTGGAAACATTGTTCGCGCGCCTCGATTATGAAATCCAGGGCCTAGCCGGCAAGGTGGCTGATGTGGAGGACGGAGTCGAGGTGTTCGAGCGCCAGGTCAGCCGGCTGGAAGACAAGGCGGAGGAGTTGCGGACACAGCTAGAAACCGAGAGCTGGATTCATTGGTTGGTGCGAACAGTTACAGGTATAGGCACGGGGCCAAATATCCTCCAGGGGATTGAGAGAAAGACGAAATAGTGCGCTGAGCAATAGCAGTGCCGATCTCGCTTCTGCTCAGATGTGTTTAAAGTTGACATATATGGTCGTTCGTAGCATGCGTATATGAAAATTTAGTCTAATGTTACAAAGGGCTTCCGTTCTAGACCCAGAGCACCCAGCTTCCTCCACAGTACAAGCCATCGGGGCCATCCAATGCCCCCGGATGGCTTCTAGCCGAATGAAGAAAAAAGAACCATGCGTCCTCGGGATTGCGGGTGTTGCGTTTTTGTGTGGTTTTGTACAGGCCGCAGCTGAGCTGGGAATCATGCATGGGCTATCTATCGTCCATAATGTGTGCGCTGTAAGGGTATCGATTTCCGCTCCGGATTTACATTCCAGGAAGTCCCCGAGCAGCAGACTCCTGCTGCTTCTGCTGCATGACCTCGGACGACTTCATGTAGGTCTCGAAGAACTTGGCGACACAGCGGTCCAGGCAGGTCGACTCGGACTTGGCCAGAGAGTCCTCGCGGAATTCCTGGTCCAAGCACTTCATTTGGCAAGTGCGGGTGACTCTGAAGAGCGAGATGGTCAGTCCCATGCCAATTGAAAGGTGTAGAGAAACAAAGGCTGCCAGGCATCCTACGATGTCGCTAACTTACCTCTCCAGGATGTTGATGTGCAGGCGAAACTCCGACTCAACCATGGCAATCTTTTCAGCCGACGAGGGCTGGCGCTGACCGAAACCGAACATGTTCATGGTGACTGGTTGAATCAAGATAGAGAGAAATGGAGGGAGAAATAAGGAGGAGGGCCAAATGGAAGATTCCGGGTGTCGAGTAGTAGTCGTGAGGCTGAGGTTTCGCAAGGCTCCGGGCTGAGATAGGGCTCGAGCTGTTCGATGATGATGTCGTTAGCGGGAAACTTTTTTCCAGCACGGTTGGTCACGTGACTTTATTTACGTAGGCATGGAAACAAACAGAAACGAGAGCCAGTGTCAAAAGCGGGATCTAGAAACACACTCAAGTTGGTTGTAAAGCCAGATAACGACTCTGAGAAGCCTGTTGAGTCAGCCCAACATTCCAAATTCACAGTAGCCTTAGATCTGACCCATAATGCAGGATACACGCCCGGCTCAGGCACCTACAGCTCCGGTAGAAAAGTGGAGCCATCCCGGAGTGCCTTCTTGTTATCGGAGCGAACGCGCACAGACCATATGTCCAAAATAAGTTGTCTACCCCTGTCTATTGACCAATTGGAGGGGTAGAATGCATAGAAGCACCTAGAATTCACGATGATGAAGAGCAAGGGCGTCCTCAGCAGCCCAAGTCGAACAAGACTTCAGCAGTATAAATTGACAGCGTCCCTATTGCCAGTAATGCTTGCCCATTTCCTTCCATCTCTTGATTATTCTTACTAATCTAATTTTTTCCAGCCATATTTTTCTCGACTTTCTAGATACCAGTTGTTCCTTTTCTTCTACAACGCCCGTTGCCATTTATCGAATCAGCCAACCACCAAGTTTTCCTACCGTTGAATTTTCACCGTCATCAAAATGTCGACAGTTGACGAGCTCAAGAGTCTGGGCAACAAGGCCATTGCCGCCAAAGACTTTGACGAAGCCATGTAAGTTTCTTTTCCTACTCCAGGCAGTCTTCGTGGTCACCCCGTATCCGATGATAGCGGGGTACTCTCTCACACACACACACACACCTCCATCTTGATACCACACAACACAACACCCTGCTTTCCATGTGCCAACCCATCTAACCATGATATAGTGCCAAGTTCACCGAAGCCATCGCGATCGACCCCTCGAACCACATCCTCTACAGCAACCGATCCGCCGCTTACGCCTCCAAGAAGGACTGGACCAACGCCTTGGACGATGCCAGCAAGACCACCGAACTGAAGCCTGACTGGGCCAAGGGTTGGGGCCGTAAAGGCGCCGCTCTTCACGGCAAGGGCGATCTGGTTGGCGCCAACGATGCGTACGAGGCCGGCCTTAAGGTTGACTCTAACAACGCCCAGCTGAAGAGCGGTTTGGAGTCTGTCACCAAGGCCATGCAAGCCGAGGTTGGCGGAAGCCCAGTTCCCGGTCTTGGCCAAATGTTCAGTGACCCCAACCTTATCGCCAAGCTTGCTTCCAACCCCAAGACCAGTTCATACCTTTCCGATCCCAGCTTCATGGCCAAAATCCAGCAATTGCAGAGCAACCCCGAGGGCTCCCCCGATCTGTTCAGCGACCCTCGCATGATTCAGGTTCTGGGTGTTGCTATGGGTGTCGACATGGATGTGCGCGACTCTCCCCCTGAGGGCGCCGACATTGTTGATATGCCCATGTCTGATGCCCCTCCTCCGGCTGCTAAGCCTACTCCTGCCCCCAAGAGGGCTCCTGAGCCCGCTCCTGAGCCCGAGGTGGAAGAACTGGACGAGGAGCAGCTTGAAAAGAAGAAGGCCAAGGAGGCTGCCGACAAGGAAAAGCAGCTTGGAACTGAAAACTACAAGAAGCGCAACTTCGATGCTGCCATCGCTCACTACACCAAGGCGTGGGAGCTGCACAAGGATATCACCTACCTTAACAACCTTGGTGCCGCTACCTTTGAAAAAGGCGATTACCAGGCTTGCGTGGATGCTTGCACCACGGCTGTTGAGGAGGGTCGCCAGATGTTCGCTGACTTCAAGATGATTGCCAAGAGTTACGCGCGCATAGGTTTTGCTTATGAGAAGCTGGGCAAGATGGAAGAGGCTATCGAAAACTACAAGAAGTCTCTGATGGAGCACCGGACACCCGACACTGTCAACAAGCTCCGTGCTGCTGAGAAGAAGATTGTGGAGGATGCTCGTGTGGCCTACATTGACCCCGCCAAGGCCGAGGAGGCTCGTCTGGAAGGTAACACCAAGTTCAAGGAGGCTGACTGGCCCGGTGCTGTTGCTGCTTACACGGAGATGGTCAAGCGCGCTCCCGATGACCCCCGTGGATACAGCAACCGTGCTGCTGCATTCGCCAAGCTTCTCGAGCTCCCCAGCGCCGTCGACGACTGCAACACGGCTATCAAGAAGGACCCCAAGTTCATCCGTGCGTACATTCGCAAGGCGCAGGCTTTCTTCACCATGCGCGAGTACTCCAAGTCTGTCGATGCTTGCGAGCAGGCGCTGGAGGTGGACACCGAGCACCACGCCGGCGCCAACGCCCGTGAGATCGAGACGCAGATGCAGAAGGCGTACTCGGCCATGTACTCTGCCCGCGATGGCGAGACCGAGACGCAGACCCGCGACCGCATCATGCGCGACCCGGATATCATGGCCATCATGCAGGATCCCGTCATGAACGCTATCCTCCAGCAGGCCCAGGGTGACCCTGCGGCTCTCCAGGAGCACATGCGCAACCCCGGTGTGCGGACCAAGATCCAGAAGCTGATGGCTGCCGGTGTCATCCGGGTTGGTCGGTAAACGGAGGCGGGGGGGGGGGAAGTTGTGGCATACAAAATAGGGATAGGAGATGATTACGGATCTTTTTTGGAACACCCAGGGTCTTGGCAACTGTTGTTGCTAGAGATCATCTCAGTCATGAGTCAACGATATTAGGTATGTTAGGTAATGGAAGGAAAAAAAAAACTACAAGAAAGCCTCCAAGTAATAATGCAGTAGTATCTCCATAGTATTCACTGAATGAGATTATTGATTCAAAAAATAATGCAGTAATATAGAAAAACATGTTGCGTGTGAAAAGTCACTGTGCTGTAGTGGCAGTAGTGAGTAAGGAAGGACTTCAGCCGGACGACACACTCTAACCTGTTGCAGCTCCATTCCTGTGGTTGAGGCCAGAGAGGAGGGGGAGAAGATTGTTTTTTTCTATATTTTTGGTTGTCTGAAAATTGGCACTCATGTTCTTGGCTGGTGAGAATTTGCAATGCGAGTGAAGGAAAGTTACACAAGACCGGGTACGGATCCAGAAACGGCAGGAGATCGGCACGTGGGGGAGGGGGGGAAGGGGCCGCCCGAGTCCGAGGGCTTCCTTCCTTATTTGGGTTTACCTTTTATGGAGGAATGTTTGCTTGTTTTTTTATTCTTTTATTTTTTATTTTTTCGTTTACTCTATAAAACGTCTTCTATGATATCCTTCTCGCGGATGGCTGGAACTCGGATGGATTTAATCTTTTTGTTTTGTTGTCCTTTGTCACGTGGTGTAGCCAGAGGCTGCTGGGTGCGAATATATCACAGCGTCTTGTACCCTTGGCCGCAGGCTGGATGACCCTTGTCACTCTTATAAGACCGGGCGGACGACATGTGCTTAACTTGGATATAATGGAAGCCGACTTCAGTTCCGCTGCATTGTCCCATGCATGTCCAACTTTAGGATACGGCCAACCACTGATTGTCTGTGGCATCGTGAGCCCAGAAGACGTCATTGATATGCCTCAAAACAGTTACTAGTAGCAACACGCAGAATGCTCACGTACACGGCCTGCAAGTCAAGCCTAGACTTGCATTATGGGCTACAATATTGCGTGTCTTGCTTTTTTTCTCCTTTCTTTTCTTCTTTAGCCGCCCATGTTCTATGCACAGAGTACCTCAGGAATGTCTGGGCCCTGTGCAAGCGGGCGAGAAGCACGGGGAAGGAAGAGTGAAGAAAAAGAAACGGCTTCAGTTCAGGGTAAACGAGGACTACATGAAATTGCTTGTCAAGTGTTTATACATTTTGTATTTATGTTCAGAATTACTAATATGTCTGGTTTTCGATACTGTAGAACCGCCCATCTCTCTTCCAAGGACTGGGCAGGCTTCTGGATACTCCATCTCCAGGCCCGCCCTGTCCTCCTATTATGCATATTGATGTACTATTGCCCGAGCGAGACGCCTGTTCATACCAAATTATTACAAATGTGCCCCCAGCACGACTCGTGAGAATCGTGCCGTGGCCTTTTTTTCCCCCAAAGAAATCATTTCGTCCTCCCTGACGGCGTAGGCGTCAAGGGAGCCGAGAAAGCAAGCAAGCGTGGCGCTGGACAACGACAGGGAGCCCCGAGCCAAGGCGGATGCCCGCATGAGATAAACGGCATTCCAATGTGTAATTGGCCCAAGCTGCCCAAGGAACGACGGTTGTGCCCAATGCCCTGTCTGTCGTGTCCCGCACATGTCGTGGAGCAGAGTGTGTCAGGCTGTTCAGTTGGGTTCCACGTCTTCCTGCGCTTGTCATACCAGCAGAGGCAGAAGCTGCTGGGTTTATACGTCCTGCATGCTCATGTGGTTGCCGCCAACGGGGTGCGGCACGGCGCCATCAGAGGAAGTAGGAGGCCCAGCCTTGTAGTGGGCCGGGCCGCCGTGAATGAGCCACTGCTCCTGCAGCGAGTTGAGCTCCCAGTCGTAGCCATCCTGGCCGGGGTTGGCCGTGCCGTACTCGAGCACCACGAGGACCTTGTAGACGACAAAGGCGAGCAGCGCGCCCATGAACGGACCCAGCCAGTAGATCCAGTGGTAGCCGGGGAAGCCGGCGACAATGGCAGGGCCAAAGGCACGCGCGGGATTGATGGAGCAGCCCGTCAGGTAGACGCCGACCATGTGGGCCATGAAGACGCTCATGCCGACACCAATGGGCGCCAGGAAGGTTGCCTTGTGCTTCTCGACGGCGAGGAAGTAGACCACAATGACCAGCTGGGCGGTCAGGAACATCTCCAGGAAGAGGCCCTGCGTGATGCTGGTGCCGGCGCCGAGACTGTTGGCAACGGTCAGAGGGCCGGAGAGCAGGGCATCGGCCATTCCAGCGGCGGCCATGCCGGCAAGAATCTGCATGAACATGACGATGACGCAGCGCAGAGGGGTGATGGCGCCAATGAGAACCAGAGCAAGGGAAACCTAGGAGAGAGCAAGTCAGTACATAGCTAACGATAGAGATGGACTGAAGAGGGCCGTGACTTACAGCAGGGTTAAACATGCCGCCAGACAATCTGTAGAACACCCACACATTCACAGCGAGAGAAACGCCGAAGCAGCAGGAGATGTAGAGCAGCGTGGGGACATTGGGGGTGCTGTTGGCGCCGAGCGAGTTGGCGGAGGAGTTGAGAGCGTTCTGGGTGCCGCAAAAGGCCATGAACAAGAACATGAAGGTGCCGCAGAACTCAGCAATGGCGGCAACCATCTCGTTGCGGATGGGGTCCGACATGCCGGAGCGCCGGTGGGTTCCTGTGGAGGGCATTTTGGAAGAGCGGAGGGGAAGTAAGATGGGGGTGGATAGAGAGGTCTGATATCACGAAAAGGCTGCAGCAGGTGAGACTGTAGAGCCAGTGGACGAGGGTAAAGCAGAGAAGAGAAAGAGGAGGAAGGGTTCAGGATTATATAAGGGTGCCCCAGTCTGTGTCCAAGTGACGGATCGAGTAGTGGGTAAGTGCTGATGATGATGATGATGAGGAGAAGAAAGGCTATTGCCACTGGTCCAAGAGGAGACCGTCACCCACTTCTTATACTCGCCTCAGCCAAAGGCATCTGCACTGCACAGCACAACACTACACACGCAAAGTCGAGACTTGTCCTGGGCAGGGCGATTTGCCTCACGGACAGGTTCCGCAGTGCAGGGAAGCAGGACAAGGGCAGAGGCTGCAGCCAGTTACAGCATCAGCCCACAGTCCCGGCCTCTTCGCGCCTTTGCTCGCGCCTGTGCCCTCAGGGCTGCTGCACTGCACGCTCGTTCAGCAGCCATTGCCATGTGGGCCAACCAGAAGCAACTCTTGTCTCGACCTTTGCCTCTTTAGTGCTGAGGAGTGACTGGATAGGGAAGTCTGGCCTGTTGGCCCTTCGCCGGCTTGGTCCTGTTTTGGCGAAGGTCGGGCGTGGAAAAGAAGTCAAAGGAGTTATTCTCAGCTACAATGGTCAACGGAAAAGAGAATAATACGAGATTTCTTTTGTTTTTTTTAATTAATATTTTATTAAAGCCAAAGGCCGTGAAGGGGCTTCTGTTCTGGCTGCTTCCGTCTTCTCATATTGCTGGCCAGACTTCGCTTACACGTAGCATAATTGTGCGTACAGTTGTTTTTCTTTCTCCCTTTTTGCGTGTGAGCGCTAGCCAGGCTTAAAGCTGGCATTTGATAGAGAGAAAACCCGCAATAAATTATATCTTTAATGTTCTACTAGCTAGCCGGGATTAGACCCCTCATGCAAGAAGCCCGCAGGCGAGTGAATATCATGCACCCACTCACCCACTCGCCCGTCCCTGTGCAACTCAGCACAACTAGGCCCTGAACAGCGTCGGCACACACAGAATGTCTTGCAGTTCCCGTCACGCTGGCCGTCTCTGTGCGTCGTCGTTGTCGTTGTTGTGCTTGTTTCTGTTCCCGATCCAGTAAAGCATGCATCTTGCAGTCCCAACCGGCCGAGACACTGCACACACACACACACACACACACACACACATACACACACACACATCCCAGCATGCTATTTGCACGAAACGGAAGCCCACGCGGACGGGGACAAAACATGCAGCAATGAAGCAGAGAGAAAAAAAGAACAACGTCCAGAGGCTGCCTTCGACTACCGCATCTGAGACGGCCCGGCAGGCCAATGGTGCCGAGCGAATCACCACTGGCGGCTGCGATATTACAGACACTATTTATAGAGTTCTTCCGGCTTTGGCACCGCGCTGACGCTGCTCATGTCCATGGTCTTGTCGATCTGCAGAGCCCGCCCGCCCAAGCAAGTATGTCAAGGTCGGTAGACTAGCTGCCGGCTGCCAGCTGGCCGAGACAGAGGGCCGCCGGAGAGGCACAAGCCGAAGACAACAGTCGGCTGGCTGTTGGTGATTGTGTACTGACTGACGACAGCAGACGTGGTTTGGCTTGGCTTGGCTTGTTGGTTCACTGGAGGCGGCAGACAAGTGTTTATCTCATGTCGCAGCTGCTTCGGGTGGCAATATCAGGACAGGACTTCTTGTTCTTGTCTTTCAGCCCAGACGCATAGAGATAACGGGAAGCCGGGTCTAAAGAAGTCTAATGCGCAGCAAGCGGCAGAGCCCGTTTTCAGCTGGCAACACAACCCGCCAAAAGCGAGGGAGCCAGCAAGAAACCTGCCGTCCTCCGTGGTTGGGGAAACCCTGGACCATGATCTGGAGCCAGACTAGACTAGGCCTTTGGCCTGGTGCCAGACTATGCAAGACTATGCGAGACCTTTGCTCTTTTCTTTTTTTTCTTTAGCAAGCTGCGGATTTGTGTCTGTGGATGCAAATAGTTTGGCGTGAGTTACAGCAGGTTAGCTTGCGAGTGCTAAAAGTCAGAGGAGGGGATCTGCACCCAGGACAGAGACGATGTGTATCGTATTACACTGTGGCACTCTGAAGCTGTATGGAAGCAGGTGAGGAGGAGCAGACGACCAATCAAGTAACACCGAACTTGGAGCTGTGCAACACTATGATGTTATTGAGCACTAGGGTTAGGGTCGCGCATGTTGGAATGGGAACATGTTCGCGACCGTGGCTTGCCCACGATGCCACAAGACAAGCCACGACAAGTTTCACCGCCGCGGTGGGATATCAATGGTCTTTTTGGATAGACAGACAGGGTCACGAGATGTCTGTCTTGTGACCTGGTGAGCCAGAAAACAGGCTTTTGTTGCAGGTGTTGAACTAGGCAGAGACGCAGAGGCAGCAAGCTTGTGGCAAGCTTGTGGCTTGTGGCTTGTGGCTTGTGGCTTGTGCCTGTGGCCTGTCATCTGTGGCCTGTCATCTGTGGCCTGTTGCAGTTGTCACAGTAGCCAGTGTAATGCAAATGCACTTGGGAGTCAGTACAACACAGGCAATGGTGATGCTATGCTCTGCTGTGTACGTTCTGGCTGGCCAAACGTCGTGAAGGTCGTCTGAGCTCTGTGCCACAACAACACAAGAGTAGAAAAAGATTTGCAGTGTGTTTCTGTCAAGTGGGGATCCTGTGGAATGTTGGGCCGAATTTCGGTTTTTTTCTTTTTTTCTTTTTTCTTTCCCCCATTATCAACAAGCTCCCTTTCTTCCTTTTCGCGTCTCTTCTTCCTTTTCCACGTTTTATTTTTTTCAGCTGAAAAAAAAAGAAAGCAGAAGCGGTTCGGCCTTCCCGTGATATCACAAGTAGGATTTTATATGACGACTTTAAACTTGTTTATCTCGTGATCGTTTTGCCCGTCGTGAACTTGATCTTCACAGCTTTGGTGTGATCCAAGTTGCGGCATTTCTTTCTTTTTTCTGCTCTGTTGATCAATAAGCCTGAGCCAAGAGTCGTGAGAGAATTGAATACAGGAAAAACTTGTTCCACACGCAAAAGAAGACGATCCAGAAAATAAGACCACGAACGGGTTGTGTGTGTACATCACAACAGTTAAAAAAGCCTCTTCTCAGACTAACCAAAGCCAGGAACTTGCTCTATCTTAGAGCGACTTCATCAGCACTTGAATAGACTGAAAATAGAGAATAGGGACCATGAATGGATCTGGCCTAAATCGGGCATCTTCAAAAAAAACCACACGAGCTTAAAAAAAAAAAAAGATAAAAAAGGGAGAGTCACGTCTCGAATGCAAAAGGCTGTTCTCATCCAAATCCAGCACGGGAATATGACCTCATGTGTGAGTTGGTAAAGAATCCCGTGCGGTCTTATCTTCAGAAGTGCCCTCAGTCCAGGGTTTTTGCTCTTTTGCTCTTTTTCGGTTGGTGTTTTTTTTCTTCCCACAGCATAGCCGAGTTGAGCCTTTTCTTCGGCTTCCTCTTCTTTGTTGGAGGCCTTCGGCTTCTCCCTTTGCGGCCTCTGGTTGATCGATGCCCATTGTACTTGCGTAGTACAAGTCTTGGGGTTAGGGCAGAGGGAAGGGAAGAGGGAAGTGTGTGTGTGTGTACCATGGAAGCTCATCTTGCTGCCCACTCAAACACATACAAACCTCTTCTGGCAACAGCACCCAGCCGATGATCCTCGAGACTGTGCGTCATCGTATTGTATACAGGGCCATGCAAAAAAGGAGAGAATATCCGCCCGCCATATCCACAAACTCAGGTCCCATTTCTCCAAAACAGAAAAAGAAAAACCCACAACGAAAGTCGGCTCGTGGTATTATGCACAGAGCCAAGTACAAAGTACTGCCTCATATATGGCTGGGAAGATCTCGACCCGTGGTTCCCGCCAGACTGGATATCCAGGTTGGGCCGAGGGGCTGCTCATGACAGAGTCGTATAGCAAGTAACGGGGCGCATGTCACCTTGTATCGACAAAGGCAGAGGTAGAGTTACAGATGGATGACAGGAAATCAAAAGGACTGGCTGTAGCTGAGATGCAGGGTACCTCATTGTTGTGCTCTTTTGTCAGGAATAAGACTAAGTTGGTTGGTTGGTTGGTTGGCTGGCTGGCCGGGTCTGGCTGGGTCTGACTGGGTCTGGCTGGTGTTGCATTGGTGCCGATGAGAATATGGACGCTTGATGGCTTGTTGCATTGGTTGGAACGCTTTAGAAACGATTTGCGCATTCATTGGAATAAGGAAGTGTCGATGAACGGGTCAGCGATAGGGTCTGGACGGAAAATGCAGGCTGTCAGTGCCATATTCCAGGGGTTATGGTTGAGTGACAAACCCAACGAACGACATGAGAGGATCGCCATCTTCGCAGCTCCACTTGAAAAATGGCATCATACACACATAAAACAAGGGCTTATTAAGCTGGAACAGGCTTCTCCATCTTCAGATTGGTCAGATATGATAAAGCGAGATACATGACGGGAAAAGTCTGTGTGAAGAAAAAGAGTGCGTGACAGTCCCTGTTCTCGTCTGTCCTAGAGGAGGGGACGGGCTGGCGGTTTGGCCCGCTGAACTATCTCTCTCTCGGGGGCCCTTCCCTGGCTTGGAGAAGCAACTAATCAGGCCCAGACCCAGGCCAAGTCCAAGCCCTCCTCCAAGCCCAGGCCAAGGCCCAGCTCACAGATCGCCTAATTGGCGGCTGCACAGACCACCCATAGTGGCAGAATTCCCCCGGGGGGGGGGTTTGTCTGCCGGGGACTTTGCCACTGTAGACAGGAAGACAGGAAGTGCCAGTGGGTTTGGGTAGACGTTAGACGTAGACCAGGGGCGGGGCGGGAGATGTGGCCAAGGTTTAGGCTGGGCTGGTGGGTGAGTGAGTGGGCGAGGGCTCACCAGAAGCATCTAGGGAGAGGGCGTCACCGAGGCGGTGGGATGGAAGTTCGTTTGTCTGTCTGTCTGTCATATTATGTCATCAAGAGGCCATCGGCAAGGAGAATAAAAAGACCTGTGCCTGATGATATCTGATGTTGGCTGCAAGGCCGCACAGCAGCTAAGCAGAGCCATGGAGAACCATGCAGAGCCATGCAGAGCCATGCAGAGCCATGCAAGGTTATGCAAAGCTAGCGCAAGGCTAGTGCAGCACAAGGCCTGTGCTGTAGGCTCTGATTGGGCTTTAAGGGATTAGTAATCAGTGCGTGTGAGCGGGGTCACCGGGCATTAGGAGAACGAGTTGGATGATCGACGCTGCAAGAGAGAGAGGGAGACAAGGACGAGAAGAATAAGGAAAAGAAGAATAAGAAGGACGAGGAGAACAAGAAGGAGTCAAGAGGGGGAGAAGAAGGGAGAAGAAGGGAGAGAGAAAGAGAAAGAAAGAGAGAAAAATAAGAGAGAAAAAAAAGAGAAAAAAAAGAGAGAAAAAAAAAGAGAGAAAAAAAAGAGAGAAAAAAAAGAGAGAAAAAAAAGAGAGAAACCCTTACCTCGGCTGGTGGGTGGTGGGTCCCCTGCAGATGCTGTGCTGCAGCTGCAGTTGCAGCGGCCAAAGCCCCTCAGCATCCGAATTCCTGACAGGAAGCTCTAGCGGCATTGGAACGGGCTAGATTAGGATTTTAGGCTCGTTTTTATTCTGCCAGTGCCAGTGCCAGCCAAGGCCTTATTTGTGCGGTCAGAGGCGGCCCACTCCAGTTTTGCTGTAGGCAAGAGTACGCAGGTGCTTGCCTTTTGGTGTCATGCTGCTGCTTGCTCCCAGAGCTGTGGAAACTTTGTTCTGTATCTGCCGGATAGTTGCCCGTTCAAGAACATTCGCCGTGCGTAGTTGAAGTTTCGATTGGTTCTCTGCGCAGAAGTTGCAAGTTGCGCCAGAGGGCTTTGTCCTGTTGGGTTTGGTTTGCGGGGAGGGGAGTAGGATTGATTTGGGTAGTTGCATCCCGCTTGGGACCTATTGAAGAGCATGAAGGGGACAGGAAGCACGGGAAACAAGTCCCCCAGTTGGGAAGGAGGTGATAGATAGGCAAGAGTACAGTACATGCACATCTACATAGATATGCGTATGTGCTTGTGTACACAGACAAGTACACACTCACTAAGATAGGACTAGACATGGAGAACAAACAGCCAGACTTCCCACAAGGAAAGAACCTGCGTGGTTCTTTTTGTCCATTCTTCCTGTTTTTTTCTTCTTTTTCTTTTTCTTTTTCTTTTTATCGATTTTTTCTTCTCTTCTTCTCCATCTCTGGCTTCTGCCCTCATCTTATTGCTGCATTGTTGGAGCCGGCTTTTTCTTTCTTTATCCTTTATCCCTTCTTATTTTCTCAGACGACAAAAAAATCTCCACGTCAAATCATTTCGTTGCATACTTCCATTCCACCAATTCTTTTTTTTCTCTTTTTCCCCATTCCAATTCCAGCTTTTATTTTTATTTTTTGTGCTCTGCTCTGCTTTGTGAACACATCACATCACTTGATATCCGCTTGCGTCGTCCAGCACTGGCTTTGGCCTTGTTTTTCTTGTCTTGCAGCCTGTCTGCAATTATTGAGTGGCTTTTCTGCCTCATTCTGCAACTCCACTTCTATCTTTTTTTTTTTCTTTTTCTGCGTGTGTCTCTGATCTTTTTCGTCTTTGCGTGCTGCTCATCATCGCCGTCTTTTGTGCCATTTGCACTCAATCAGTCTGACTCTAGTCTCATCTGCACACTCTCTCATTCTCGCCGTTCGTTTTCTCCCCTTATTCTTCCCCTCTCCTCTGTCCTCCCCCTCAGCTTGGCAGACAGACAGCGCATCGCATTTACTACATACTAGCCCGCAAGGTCAATGCTCACCTTGGCCTGCCTTGCCTTGTCGTAGCCAAAGAATCACTGAGTCGTCTCTGTGTCTGTGTCTGGCTCTGTCTTTGGCTTGTCTCTGTCCTGCACTCAGCCTTGGCCTTCTTCCGAGTCCGAGTCCAACTCTGCTGTGCATTAATCCCCGTTTTCCTTTCCCGCCGCGCTGGCTCCATTGATTCACAAGCACCAGACTTGTCACATATACCCGGCTTTATTTTTCTTTTCTTTTTCAACTCCTTGCTTATCTGCAGCTTGCCTTTCACAGACATACAGGCGCTACAAGGCGAAGCCCATCACCTCCCTTCTTCTCCCCCCTCCCCTCCCCTCCCCTCTTTTCTCTCTCGCCATCTTCCATGTCCACCTCACAACACCCGCACCCGACCGCACCCTCTGATGCCGGCTCATCCCTTGCCGGGCTATCTCCTGCCCCGGATTCGGCCCCGCCTTCGGACTTCCTCCCTCCCCCTACCTCATCCTCTACTTCTGCTCCTGCCGCCGCCGCATCTTCTACTGCATCGTCGCGCCCTGGTGTCACCATCCTGGCTCCCGGAGAAGAACCCCCTGCTTCTCTGCTAGCCGCTCTTTCGTCTGAACTCAACCCTCGAAGCTGTATTACATGCCGTCGGAGAAAAGTACGGTGTGACAAGCACATGCCATGCTCCAACTGTCGCCGCAATCAGATCCAGTGCGTGTTCCCCGCCCCTGGAAGAGCACCCCGCCGACCACGCATGAAAGACCCAAATGCGCCCATCAAGAATCCCAGTGAGCGCGAGGCCCAATTACTCAAGCGTTTGCACAAGCTCGAGAGCATAGTCGAGGAGCTGAGCAGCCAACTCGACGCCGAACAACTGAGCAGACATAGTGTTGGCGGCTCACCAGACACCATCCCAGGACCAGCCAGTCCGAGTCAAGGCTTGGGATCACCAACCCACGGCACTCCGGGATCAGTGGCCTCGGCAAGAGACGAAACTGCCGCCGCCACCAGAAAGGCATCCAGGCGACCCCGCGCAGAAGACGCCGCAGAAGGAACCGGAAAAGAATCAACCCTCAACAATAAGTTTGGACGCCTAGTGCTCAGTGATAAAGCCAAGGGGCAGTACGTGGCAAACGCCTTTTGGTCAAAGTTGACGCAGCAGGTAAACAACAATGCTTCCCCCTCCTCCCCTCCATCTTGCTTCTCAGCATGCCTTGCTGTATTAGTAAGCATGGCTATGGCCAATACTAACCTCCCAAACTCTGATTTCTAGATTGACGAAATCCGCCACGATGCGCATTCTCTATCAGAAGATTCAGAATACTCCGATGAGGGAACCCCCGAATCTTTCCACAATTCCGTCGCCAGCGGCACGGCCAATCATGACGGCTTCTTCTTCGGCTTCCGCTCTTCGACAGTCGATCTTTCCAAGCTCCGGCCTCGAACATCCGATATCCCGTTCCTATGGAAAACATACTGCACCAATGTCGAGCCCGTTGTCCGCATCGTCCATGTCCCGACTTGGTCTGTTGTTGTCAACCAGGTACAGATGGGAAACGTAACAATTCCTATCCAGAAAGAAGCCATGCTCTTCGCCTTCTACTTTTCTGCCATAACATCGCTGGAGGATGAAGAAATCGAAAAGAGATTCAATGCCAGCAAGGAGCGTTTGTTGGCTCAATATCGCTTTGCCTTTGAGCAGGCTCTGGCCCAGGCGGAGTTTCTTACAGTCCCCGATCTGACCATCATCAACGCCCTCGCCCTTTTCCTGACTGTGGTCAGAACATCAGACGATTCCCGCTATTGCTGGACCATGGCTGCCGTGGC
Organism: Chalaropsis ovoidea; assembly: GCA_038407185.1. Taxonomy (NCBI): domain Eukaryota; kingdom Fungi; phylum Ascomycota; class Sordariomycetes; order Microascales; family Ceratocystidaceae; genus Chalaropsis; species Chalaropsis ovoidea. The sequence goes on from JAXHKQ010000060.1 coordinate 47,937, forward strand.
TGTTCGGCTTGCCGAAGCCCTAGGTCTCCAACGGGATGGCACCAACTTCAACCTGAGCCCCTACGAAATCGAGATGCGACGTCGTATCTGGTGGACTATCTGCGCATTTGACTTGCGTGCTTCCGAAGAAAGCGGCACAGACTCAGCTGCTCTTGTCTTCAACTGCGACACCAAGATGCCAGCCAACATCAACGATACTGACTTTGGCCCTGAATCTTCTGAGATTATACCCTGTAAAGGTACAACAGACATGTCACTGGTTCTAGTTCGCCACGAAATCACCAAACTATGCCGGAGAATGATCGCCATGAGTGATAGGGCACCGGTTCTTGGCCAGCCCAATGTGCTACAGGGCATCAGAGAACGCGAAGAGACTCTTGTTGAAATGCACCGCCACATTGAAATAACCTATTTTCAATGCCCCGAGATTGAAACAGACTCGTGTCTTATTCTTGCTGCCATGATTGTGCGAGTCGTTGTTGCCAAGATGTCTCTTGTCATTTACCAACCTCTACTAGTCAACGGGAACGCCAACAACAAGACAAGGGGGCCCGTTTCCAAAGAATCGAAGCCCTCGGAATACAACGACCGTGTCTACATGGCAGCTGTCGAGATTATCGAGTGCAATGTGAGGCTTCACACTGAGGAACGGTTTCGCCAGTGGCGCTGGCTCTTCGCTACTTACACACAATGGCACGCCATTGCCTTTGTCTTGATGGAGGTCAGCCATCGACCATGGAGTGCCAACATGGAACGTGGCTGGGGCATTGTCACCAAGGCGTTGAATCAGAAACAAGTACAAGAGTTTGCCAAAAAGCCCAACCATATGACAGTATGGCTTCCTTTGCGCAAACTAATCACCAAGGCTTCACGCAATCGGAATGGGGAGATCCAAAGGCTGAGGGCCAATCCGATGGAGGTCCGGAAGCTCGACATGGAGGACCGCATGATTTCATCGCAGAGGTATATTCCACTGTCCAAGGACTTGCACCAAGAACTGGCCGAGCTGCGCGAAAGATGGCTTACGCTTGTTGGTGCAAATCCCGCCAACATGATTGTGACACCGCCTACATCGACGAATCAGACTCCTCCAATAGAATTGACCCATTCTGTACTGCAAAGCATGCAGCAGGCGTACAATACGAATGACCAGCCTATGACAATTCCCATGACATCTAAACAGGCTCATGATCCTTCTTCGGACGCCATGAATCCCATGCAACAGCCACCACAGCAGCAGCAGCAGCAGCAGCAACAACAACAGCAGCAGCCAGTTGGCCTCAACATCATGATGAATCAACCTCTGAATTCATTGGTTCTGTGGAATCTCATCGATCAGAACCAGAACTCACAACCAGCAATGCTCGGCAACATGCAGATGCAGTCCCACGACAGTCCCATGCCTGTTCCTCCAAATAACCAGGCTATGCATCAAGCTGCAGCCCCACCCATAGTGCCCTCGCACATGCAATCACACCAACACCAACACCAAAACGAACAACGCCAATCACCACATGTACACGGCGCTCCACCCAATACTCAGCCAGGATTTGGGACATGGGGGTGGTCGAACGGGTGGTTCGAACACCAGCCGGATAATAACAAGGGTCCAGGCGTCCCGTTGGCTGGGACTGCACCCGGTGTTGTTCCTCAGCCAGGACAGGCGGGCGGTATCAACGTCGGCGGTATGTTCTTAGGCGAAGACCACGGCAACATGGACGTTGACGAGGAGTTTAACTGGGACGCGTGGGAGGAGACGATACGGAACCTGAATGCACCTCCAGGGTTGTTCCAGGCGCCGGCTCCGGGGCTGCAGTAACGCCTAGGGCTGCAGTTCCTGAGATATCTTCCTTGTGTTTTACGTGCTCTTTGCCTCCTTGCAGTAAATGCCATCATGACTCGCTTTGTTCACTAGAATCTAGCATCCAACATATCCAATGTACAAATATATCAAATGTCCCCATTTATGTGTCTCGCGACCTGAGTCAGCTGTGAAGATTGGCCCCACTTGCTGCCTAGATTCTAATCAACTTAGGCTGCATAGCCCTGGCATGACAAGGGTTCAGGGGGTCACGGACAACTAACTTGTGGCTGGTACAGCACACAACAGGCCCTGAAGCAGTAAAGATTAGCGGCAGAGCCCACTGGAGTCTAGACCTGGCCTGGAAAAACAGCCTGTAAAAGAATGCCTTCTAGCATTAAACAGGCCTATGATGTAATCTTGATATTCTCAACCAAGATGGCACTTATACAAGAACAGCCGCCAGCCCTCTTTTGCAGGAGATGAACCGCGGTTGCCATTGACCTGATTTGAGTTTTCTGCATTTCGCCGCTGTTGATGTCTTAGTGTGCTGCCTCTTTCAACGTCCAGCCAAGCAGCAAAGCCTCCTTTTTTTCTTTCTTTTTTTCTCGCTGTCTTCGCCTGCTGCGTATTTGTTAGTACAGAGAGGGAGAATCACCGTCCTCTGTCATCTTCTGCTTCTGAAATGGTTGCGACCCGCCAGAGCCAACGACTCCACGAGCTTGTGATCCGATCGCAGGAAGACAGAGACTCGCGCGTTTCTTTGCTGTCATCAGCCACCACTGCTAAACCAAAGCCTTCCCGCAAACGCCCGCGTACAGCTTCATCGGGCATTGATACCGGAGAGCTCGCGCAGACAATCACAGAACAAGACAGAGACGACGACGACGACGAACAAGACGCCAAAGAACACCTGCTCCCGGCTAAGAAGTCTTCTCGCGCTGCTAAACGGGCCAAGCCAGATCCCGGAAGCGACGTCGAAGAGGAGTCGGCCTTTGAAGACGACGAGCAGCTGGGCGGCTGCTGCGAAAGCGACGACGACGACGACTTTGCTTTCAAGACACCTCCGAAGAAGCCCAAGGCCAATTCCAAGCAGAAGCGGGCCCCAGAAAAGCCCAAGAGAGAAAAGAAAGGTGCCACGGCAGTTGTCAAGGCCGAAGCCACAGGACAAGATCCGCCCGAGGTCATGGCAAGATTACTGCCGCTCACCGGCGGCTCGCTGCCGCTTCCGTGGAAGGGTCGCCTGGGATATGTACGCGCGCAGCTCGCCCAATCACCGCCGAACCTTGTATTCTTGCTAACATGTGTGTCTTCAGGCCTGCATCAACACCTACCTCCGAAGCTTCAACCCTCCCGTCTTCAGCGGGCGCACATGTCGCATGGCCTCCATCATTGAGCACCGCCACCCGCTCAAAGACCCATCGCAGCCCGAGCACGCCACCAAGAATCGCCCGGACATGACGAAGCCCGCGTCCATCGAGCGTGGCCAGCGCTACGTCGAGGCCCTCGGCCTAGCCAACGCCCGCGACATCATTCCCACGCTGCGCTGGAACCACCGCTTCGGCATCAGGTTCATGCGTCTCAGCAGCGACATGTTTCCGTTTGCCAGCCACAAAGAGTACGGCTACCCGCTGACGCCCTTTGCCGCTGACGTACTCGCTGAAGTCGGCCGCACGGCTGCCGAGCTGGACCATCGTGTGACTACGCATCCCGGCCAGTACACCCAGCTGGGCTCGCCGCGTAAGGAGGTGGTAGACTCGGCTATCCGGGATTTGAACTACCACGACGAGATGCTGGGCTTGCTCAAGCTGCCGGAGCAAATGGACCGCGACGCTGTCATGATCATCCATCTCGGCGGCACCTTTGGCGACAAAGAGGCAACACTCGACCGCTTCCGCACCAACTACGCGCGGCTGTCGGACTCGGTCAAGAGGCGCTTGGTACTGGAGAATGACGATGTCTCGTGGAGTGTGCATGACTTGCTTCCCATCTGCCAGGAGCTGAACATTCCGCTCGTGCTCGACTTCCACCACCACTCCATCATCTTCGACGAGGAGGCGTTGCAACGCGAGGGCACTACAGACGTCACAAACCTGTACGACCGTATCAAGGCGACCTGGGACCGCAAGCGCATCCGCCAGAAGATGCATTACTCCGAGAGCAGACCCGGCGCCATCAGCGGCCGCGACCGACGCGCTCATTCGGCGCGCGTCAAGGAACTGCCGCCGTGTCCGCCCGACATGGACCTGATGATCGAGGCCAAGGACAAGGAGCAGTCGGTGTTTGAGCTCATGCGCACGTACAAGCTGGACGGCTGGGAGAAGTTCAAGCATGTTGTGCCCGACGACAGAAGCGACGAGTGGGCTGTGTATTGGCCCGAGGGCCAGGTCGATTTGTTAAAGGTCAGAAAGCTGCGCAAGAAGAAAAGCGACCTGGACGACGACGTAGGCCATGCCAATGCTGGCGAGACAAGTCCACCAGCCAAGAAAACACGGACGCGGGGCAAGAAGATGAACCTCAAGGAAGAATCAGCAGAGGTCGAGATCGAGGCCGGGGACGAAGCCGGGGCCGGAGTCGAGAAGCCCGTCCCGGCTAGGAAGACGCGCGCAAAGAGAGCGTCCGCGAAAAAGATCAAGTATGAGTCGGATGAGGAAGCAAACGAATAGATGTTGGTGTGAACAATGTAGACCCGATGTATATAATATATACAATAACACAAGCTACCTAAATGAACAAAATTCTGCAACTATGTTACTCAAACGCCCTCTAGACAAGACAGAAGCATGTTTGCGGAACCTACCTGACTTAGAACTTGCGCTTCTTCACCACCGGACGCCCGCCAATCTTTCTCTGAACAACCGGCTTGACTGGCTCTTTAGGCTGGTCTGGAGCTTCTTTATCCTGTGCAGTAGGCGTGCTAGCCTCGGACATGCCCGCATCGTGGTCTTTGGCCAACCCCGTCGGGGCTTTTGACGGGGAAGATGACGCAGCAAGTGATCTCTTGATACCCCCTATGGCACCAAGCCTCCTGCTTCTGTCATCGCCGGCTTGTGGGGTAGATGGTGTCTTGGATATGCCTCCAATAGCGCCGAGTTCCATGGGCGTTTGCGGGGGCGGCGGTGGTAGTGACTCCTGCTTGTGGGGTGGAGAGCCCTCATCTTCCGACAGCGACATGGTGGCATCTATATCCAGTGCCGGCCCTTTGGGGTTGCCAGTGAGCCCGCCAGCCAGTCCTATCTTCCCAAGCCTGGGAAGCGGTGTTTTGGGCTTGGGCATCTGCGGAGGACGTAGTGGAGAGGAATCTTCGTCAAGGGACATTGTAGGGTCGTCATCACCGGAAAGCATTGGCCTTGAACGCCCGCTAATCCTGCCCAGGCCGGCAAATCGCTTGACTGGCGATAGTTTGAGAGGCGATGACGACGGCAGCTCCATTTTTGCTGTGGATTTGGGCGGCGGTGGGGTTGCTGGCCGGTTGGATTCAAAGGCGTCGTCTTCAGATGCAGTGGCCGAATCGTCATCTTGAGATGGGTATTGTTTCGATGTAGACTGCTGTGATATCTGTGGTCGAAAGGGGGGCCGATTCGCAGCTGATTGGTGTCTTGAGAGCGGCCTGGGCATTGACATGCTGTCCGAAGGAACATCGTTGGAGTTGTACGCAGTATCACCAAATCGGCGTAGTGAATCGTTCCAGATTTTGTCTCGGGCCGTATCGTCTTGCTGAGAAAGATTTGACAGCAAGGGCGTTCTGTGTTTTCGTCTTGGTGTTGTTCTCGGCCCCCCTGAGCCTGGCGCAATGTTCATCCACCAGTCTTCTATCTCCTCAGCGTTATCAATAGTCACCGATGCCTTTTCTAGTTGCACGTCATCCAGGGTGTCCTCCAGCAGCGCCACCACATCTATAGGCCTGGGCATGACAGTGCGCACTTTTTCCATCCACTTCACGCGATTGAACGGAGCCAGCCCCTTGATTCGCTCCTGTGCAGCCTGGCGCGTCAGCTTCCGTCTTCCCGTGGATGCGATCGTGAATATGTTCTCAAGGGGAGTGCCCATAGCCTCGAGCTTGTCCAGAAGCTTGGTGATGACTACATCTTTCTGGTGGATCATCGAAACCAGGGAGTCGACTTTGAATGTCTTTTCCTGCTGGGCCTCCACAAGGGGCAGGACAAGTCGCGAGGCAATCTCTGGGGATGCGCACTTGCTGAGATACATGTTCCACTTCAAGGGCTTTGGCGTGAGCTCTTCGGGGAGCTGGCAGGTAACTGTCAAAGTAAAGCCCTCCTTTTCTCTCAGCGCCCGGCCGCCTGAGATGCTCGTCGCCCCGCCTGGTGATATTGTGATGCTCGTCTTGTGGTGGTCGGTCTCGCTATCGTCGAAGGCTCTAGTCAAGGACTTGAGAAACGCCGTCATGTTATCGTCTCCATCGCTCGGGTCGATGCTGGTGTCCTCTTGGAACCCACGCATGCATATCTGCTTGCGATTAAGGTTCTCGACCCATACACTGGAGAGATCGCTGATATAAACTGTATAGGAGAAGTCGGAAAAGCTGAACGACGTCAGGAGTAGAGGGATGCCATTGCCGACCCGTAGAGGGAGGACTTTCCATGGGCCCGGCACAGACATTTTAGGGTCCAGGAGGAACAAAATGCAGTCGTGGTGGTGGTGCAAAAAATACGCCGAATTTTCGAGAGGATGCAGGCTGTTGGGTGCGTGATGATTTCGCTCCTCAAGCGACGAGGCTTTGGCGTTGAATATTGTGCCTTCTTTGGAGCAGGTGAGAAGATTAACTACGAAGTGTGAGCGAAGTACTACGCAGCATGTTGCTGGACAGACAAGGCTGCGAAATTACAGCAAGGCTACCATATTGGCTGAGTTCTTTCTTCTTCCTCTCACGTCCAGGCATTTCCACATTCATCCATGTACATCAGGAAATCTTGAATAGCATGGTCACAGAAGTAAAGCCTTTACTCTCAATTAAAACTGCAATACATTCAAGAAAGCGTTATTTTGTTTGACCCGTATCTGTACCACAGCAACCAGTCTAAACTGCTGCAGCTTTTTCAAGGCCAATTAAGCACGAAGCTTCGATCTACGGCCTGGAGACTATCAGAGTAGTCGCAGAGTCCTCGGTCACATGTCAAGAGCCTATGCAGGCCCTTTCTCCCGAGAACACTTTGCTAGCCGGGAGGATATTACACATAAAGACAGATTTGAATGCGATGCGACGAAGGTTTGTCGGGCGTGTAGAGGCGACCATATCGAGGGTGGCAGTCGGAGTTGTGGATATATCAACGTTGACTTTCCGCATCACTAGATATCGCATTAGACATTCAGTCAAAGACATAGATAGCGTCGCAAGAGTGATAACCAGCAGGTAATAAACACAATAAACGGAGGGAAAAAAAAGTCAAGAGTTCTTTTTTATTTGTTCCAATTGAAATCCCTAGAAGAAAGCCAGACGCCTCGTTTTGAGGGTATCCGATGTAGTCATCACTTCATGCCGTGTCACTGAATCAGATCTGCCTGAGGAGACTTTCGTTAGCTGGTTGCTTCAGGGAAATTTCATGGTGGTTGTTGGTCGTGGTCGCATCGCTGTCGTTGTAGATTGGAAAGCAAGCTTGCAACGCGCGAGGAATTGTCCCATATTTATACGGCAACTTTGCAGTACAGGGGTGTGCAAATGTGTATCGATAAGATGTATTACTCGTACCCTTTTTCCATGCTCCGAAAATGCCCCAAGAAAGAAACACCAGATTTATCTGATGGGGTTCCACACGTTCTTGAGCAAACCGTCACGCTGAGCCAGGCGGTTCAGGGAGTCATCAGCCTCGCCAAGAGCGCGGACGAAGCCGCACATGGCGTAGACGTGGTTCTCGCCCTGGACGGCACGACCAGACTCGTCAACCTTGGCAATCGAGATCTGGACGGAAGCGTGGTCCTTGGCCTTGATGATGCGGTTGGTGGCGCTGCACTTGCGCGGGACGTAGCTACAAGGGAATACAGGGTCAGTACTTCGTCATGTTTCGGTCTCGCATAGCTTCGTCGTCGGCTCTAGTTCTTTGTCGGCGCTCGCAGTCGAAGTAGGTAGTCGGGGGTTGTCCAGTCGATGCATAGGCAAGCCCAAGGGCCCCAGAAATCAGTCGTGATTGTTCCATGGGTCCAAGTCTAGGTCGGATATATTCATGGCCACACTGAATATATGGATTGTCGGGTTTTTTTTTTGGCACCGTAGCAGGTCGTCGAAGGTAAGAGCGCCGATAAGAAACGAAGAGTCCGTACGATGAAGATTTCGAACTGTCAGGGAAAATATTGAGACAAACTCACAGGTCCACGATTTCGCCCTTGTCGTTTTCCATTTTGACGGTGTGTAGTGAATCGAAAAAAAAACGGTTCGGTTGAGTCTTTAGGAGGGGATTCAAAGATCGAGGGGGAATTCAAAAGCCGCCTTATTGAAACCAGACACTTTCGAAATTCTGACTATCTCGCACCAACTAACCGTTTGGTGGGGCAGGGTGCACAGTGGGTGAGTGTGTGGGCTCCCAGGGCTTGGATCACGTGACAACATGCAGGAAATTCTGTCAGGTGACTTCGTTCCATGTTCGCGACACAGATGTGGGTCTCGGTTTACCAACTCTCAGGTGAATCTCGCAGTTTCACGCGCCAGTGGACATCTATCTGAGTTGTCGGACCCGTTCATGCAAGTTGACACATGCCTCATCGAGCATTACATACAATCAACAATCAATCAACAGTGACAGTCAGTATCTTGGCCTTGGTGAAATGTAGATTTTGACATTGGCCCACCCAACCTCCAGCCAAGTTAATCACATGCTGTTCATTCCTCTCACCCTCCAAACTGATTCGCACACGCTTGGCCCGGGTCACCTATGGCCTTTTGCGAGCAACATCCAGTATGAGCGTCCCTTTGAATAACTCGAATCGACGTTCCCCGCCATATCAACAATCACACCAAATAATATCGTCTTCGCCTGATGACTTCTTGACGCTGGATGAAATCATCGGACCCAAATCAAAGCCGACTGCGAATCCACCATCTCCAGTCCCTGTCGATCTTGGTCCGAGCAAACTTCTGCAGGATGCCGTCTCAGCAAGCACAACCGCCGGGCTGCCACCTCCCCCGCCACTGACCGATATCACTGCAAATGCGTCTATCATCGAGGTCAGTGCCGAAGCTTTCAACTCCAAGCCGGCCCGGGCTCCTAGAAAACCGCGCGCAAAGAAGGCCGAGGTCGACGGACAGACCAAAGACGCACGGCCAAAAGCCCCACGAAAACCTCGGGCCCGCAAAGTCTCGGCAGCCGAGCCTGCGGAACTCAATGATGGCTCCGTACCGGAGAAGCCCAAACGAAAAGCGCCCGTGAGACGAAAAAAGGCCGAGACCAAGAGCAGCTACTTTGCAGACAGCACAACAGACACGACCGCCCAGACAGAATCAGTGGCACCTGCAGTCGTAGAAATAGCCCGCCCAGTGACGCCTCAAGAAGCCCCGTTGAATCTAGAAGCTGCTCTTCCACGGCGACAATCTTGGACTCCTCCTCCTCCGGATACGAACAGGGCAACTGAGTTCCCTCAAGTTGACACCGATGCATCCATTGGCTTACGCACAGCTGAAAGAATCAAAAGAGCTAAAGAGGTGTTTCATACATTGGACTCCAAATTCAGATGCCCTGATTCTATTGAGAATGAGTCTCCCGCAAATGTTGCCAAGTCAAAGGACTCTGCGAAGAAGCGGAAACTGGCCCAATCCGCAATTCCAAAGGCGCCAGTCCCTGCAGCGAATACTGTCCAGGCCCCTCGAAAGAAGGTATCAACACTTACCGATCTAGCTGTGGCACAATATGATAATCACGACACCATTGACCTCACCTTTATGGCGGGCTATCAAGACCCTGGGCTCGTCCAGCCAGAGACCACTGGCCAAGACCAGTCAGCAAAGCCAAAGAGAAAGAAGAAGCAAAAGCCCCAAGATCCAGAGATGATTCTTCTGTCGCCTGGTACTGCCATGAAGCAAGCCGATGGGCAAGCGTTTGTTTTTGGTACATCCAGCCAGCTCGTCCGCGAAGATTCGCCATCCGTTTTGCGGGATATTCAACTGGCTATCGAACAGTCTAATATGATGATCGAAGAAGAGCCCACGGGGTGGTTTGATGACGAGGTTGAAGTGCAACCTGGGACAAAGCCTAAACTATGGAATGCAGCATGCCGCGATGACGACGGTAGCACCATTGATCTCCGCGACCCAAATCTTTCCGGCCCTCACGAAGATACCATCATGAGTAATGATGATTCTGGGAACATCCACACGACTCGTGAAGTAGATCTATCAAGGTCTTTGCCATTGAAAGATTCAAAGGCTGGCCAAGATGATTCGGAGTATCCCGATATCAATCTTATATTGAAAAGGACTCCCAGCAAACATCATGATGTTGCTTCAACAGTTGCTGGACCAGCTACGACCATACTGTCTCCAATCGCATTGTTGCCACCGCCGAGCTCCCCGCCGCCACTTGCCATTCGCTCCTCGCCAATTCGAAAATCCCTTGCTAATATTAACACAGTGGTTGAGCCCTTTGAACACAACTATTCGCCCGGTCCCAAGATCCCCCGTTTAGACCTTTTGACGGATGCGCAGCTATCACGGCGTGTCACGGAATTCGGGTTCAAGAGCATTCGAAGGCGCTCAGATATGATCAGTCTGTTGGAAAGTTGCTATAAGAGCAAACAAACCATTAGCTCCGGTTCAGTGACCACGTCGATGACTATGAAGTCATCATTCAGCACCGCCTCTTTTGCAGCTACTGCTTCTTCTCTATCCTTTTCTGGGGGAAAGAATCATGAAGGCGGTGCTGGCTCTGTGCCAGCCAAGCGGACTCGCAGTCGGAGAAGCAGCGTGGACTCCAACAAGTCCATGACTCCTCCGACGTCAGCCCAGCCTCCGCCTCCCGATATATCATCCCCACCTCCATCAACACCGAAACGCGGCCGTGGAAGACCTCGCAAGATTCCAGCCACGGCTGTAGCATCCACCTCCGCCAACAAGATCACAGGTTCGCCACCAAAGAAGTCACCCAGACGGTCTTCTCCCCATCTCATCACGATAGAAATTGCTGACTCCGACGAGTCGGACATTGCCTCTCCCTGCCATGCCAATGCAGATCATGAGTCTGTCGATGGGTCAACCATCTCCGATAATGGATATCTTGAAACAGCCCTCGGCCACGATGTATCTCATGTTGGCGATCTCTCGCTTGCTGTCGACCCTGCAGCAGAAAAAAGAGTCATGTTTGATAGCATATCATCTGCCGTACAAACAGCACCACGTACGACAGACGTTTCCAACCCGTCTTGGTATGACCGTATTTTGCTTTATGATCCAATCGCGTATGAGGATCTGACGGTCTGGCTCAACACTGGCCAGCTCGAACGGGTTGGATATGACGACGAGGTTTCGCCAGAAGATGTCAAAGAGTGGTGCGAATCTAGAAGCATTTGCTGTGTCAAGCGTGAAACGAGAAAAGGCAAGGAGCGCAAGAGACTTTAGGATACACAACAGTGCGTGGTAATGTGTATTTTTGGCGCTTGATTGTATGTATAGGATCGCATTACGTCACTTTTGCAACGCTGTATATGCTACCATTTATCTGCCTGTATTTTACTCGCTTGTATTCTTTTGTACAGTAACGATGGCCTCCAACAGCCTGTCTTGGGCTCCCTTCTATTTGGTACGTCTGCATTTGGAGTAGCTTTGTACCAGGCAAACTCGAGCCGAGGCCGACCGCTGCCTGGAGCTGCTCTTGGCCTTCGCACATGCCTCAAGCCTGCAGAAGAATATTTACTTCTTTCACATATTGTACGTGGGCTTTTTTTTCTGGCTTCGTGAATTCGTGATGATTGTCCCAAGACCTCATTTCAGACCCAATCTCCTTCACACCAATTCTGCCTTGCCGTGTTTTCGTACGATGAGCTCAGCAAGCCTCAAAACGCTACGGCTAGTTGATACACGAGGTATTCGGCCCAGCTCTAGGTCCGTGTTGTATATACCTATGACAATACACAGTCCACGTCTACTAACCAAATGACTCAGTGTGATTCTGGTCTCGCCAACCAATCAGATTCTCCTCCTGCATCGGGTTCGAACATCAACGTCATTTGCTTCTGCCCACGTGTTTCCGGGAGGAAACGTTGATCAGGGCCAAGACGGCGGGCTTCCTGAGGACCCCATTCAACTGCACCAAGACAGCCTTGTATACCGCTTAGCAGCCATTCGGGAGTGCTTTGAGGAGAGCGGCATTCTACTTGCGAAACGCAAGGCTGGGGGAGATCCAGTCTTTCTTCCAGATGCAAGCCTCCGGGAGGCAAGGCATCAAATCCACCAACAGAAATGGAGCTTTCCACAATGGCTTGCGCAGATAGGCGCACATGCAGATACCGACGGGCTCGTGCCCTTCACTCGCTGGGTCACGCCGGCCGGTGTGAAAAGACGCTTCACCACGCAAATGTATCTCTACTTCATGCCGCTTCCAACGTCGGCCAAGGAGACTCTCACCGTCCCAACGTCGGATGGCGGGCTGGAGCACACCGAGGTTCGTTTTGACGATGCGCCCAATTGGATACAGGCTGCTTCTAGGGGCGAGGTTATGCTGTTCCCGCCGCAGATTTACCTTCTTGGCCACATAGCCACATACCTGTCTGGCCTGAATGGGCTTGCAATCGATGAGATACCTGGGGTCATAAAGAAGCAACGAGCCGACCTGGTTGACTTCCTACATAAGCCCCAAGACGGCGATGATGGCTGTGCCAGAACCTCCTGGGCAGAAAAGGTCATGAGCCCGACAGCTGCAGGTAAATTACCAGATGGAAGAGTCATCATGACTCTCGACAACCCAGGACCCGAACTCAAGGCAGCAGGCCGACATGGTGACCGGGAGCGTGTTGTGATAGGGAAGTTTACCAGGGATGGGGTAAGCTCTGCAGAGATCAGAAGGCGAGAGGATGTGATATCAGTGTTAAAGCTATAGGGAGGGTGGTAATCAATGAGGCAGCAACAAGTGGAAGCCTTGGTTTTGTGACTGCAAGTCGGATGTATAGCAGCCTATAGCAAGCCGCAGTCTGCACTGGTGGTTGGGTTCCGCATTGTGTGCAAATGCCAGCGCCCCATCGTAAGGGTTACATTGTAACCCGCAGCAGCCCACCGGCATGATTTTAGCACTTGGTGGTACAGCTTAGCCAAAGTGGTGCATCGTACAACCGAACCGACACGTCTATTTTTGCTTATATGAGCTGCAGGCTTGGAACAATTACAGGAACAGGAAAGGCTGTCACGTAAAACCACATGTGCAACTGAGTCTGTTGATGTAGAGGAAATTTCTTCTGCTGCATATTGACGTGGATTTTGCTGTTGTCATGCTCGATTATTTGCTGGCTGTGATCCTGTGCCCCACTCGCACATCTTCGACCCCTCAGGCTAAATCTGAGGGGCTGAGATGCTGCTGCAGCAGCCATACGGAGGTACATAGGTACAATGTACATGATATAAATAACATGGCTGCAAAGCGCACTAAAGCTGCATAATTTCGCTGCGGATTAACGTAACTTTCAAACATTTCCTGGCTGCATATACATACCACATCCGACATCACGCAGTCTTTGCCAGAGACGACATCCCACCCTCTTTGTTTCACCCCCAATGGCACCTCCGGATATTCGTCCTCACTTCTGTTTATTTCTTCGCCACCTGTGAAAGACTGACCAAACCGGGCGTGAAACCTGTAGTCTTTGTGTGTTATAATTGGCCGTGAACTTCCGCATACACATACACACTCACATACACACACAAACATACACACACAAACATACACACACACACACACTCATCTTTCTCCCCATCCCATTACCACTTCACCACCAAATCTCGCCTTGCCTTCAGGCACCAACACTTCCATTTTGTTCTTTGCATCTCTGCGCGCATACGTATTTAACGTCCCGCATTCTCTCTCCAGAATTCTTGAAGCTTTGACTCGACTTCCATCGTTTTTTTTACTACCCCCCCTCGAAACCTTCCAATATGCCTTCTCACGTTCAGACCACCACCATCGTCGATTCTCAAAGGCCCAAGGGTGCGTTTTACTCCGGTTTACTCCGTTTTACCCCGCTGTGCGACGCCCGAGAGCCCAACTAACATCGTGAAAAAACAGGCATTCTCAAGAACGCCTCGGCAACTGGCAGCTTGACTTCTGCCGTGTCAGCCGTGTCTATTGAACAGCCCCAAACTGACCGGGAGATCACGCAATTAAACACACAAATCAACGCTGGATCGCGCCGCTCCTCCTCTGCTGCCAGACAAGCCGCCGTCGCCCGGCGTCTATCTCAGGCCTCTGAAGTCGATGAGAACGCCCCCCGCCTGAAGTGGGACGAGGCCAACCTCTACCTCACTGAACAGGAGCGCACTGCGAAAATGAAGATTGACGAGCCCAAGACTCCCTATGCCCGACACTACAACCCCGACGACGACCCGAGCGACGACGAGATCCCTGGCATGGACTTGGGCGAGCCTGAAGAGGCCGTTCCCGAGGTCCCTGCTGTGCCCTCTCCCAAGGCTGTGCATGTGGACGAGGCCATGGCCGTCGGCCACGATGACGACGAGCTCGCTCACATGTCTCCCGAAGACCGGGAGAAGCACCGCAAGTTCTGGGAGATGCGCAAGAAGCACTACGAAATGAAGAACGTGGCCGCACTTTTGGCACACGCAACGGACGAGGACGAAGAAGACGACGAGGAACTTGGCGATGCCCCTCCTATGCCGGCTCTTCCTCACTAATACTCCTCGAGTATGGCTTGTCATGATGGGGTTTGATTGTATGGTTGCCTGGCGGCAACAAGAGCACCATTGCATCGGTGTCTATGGCTATTGGCGTTAGGAGGCGTTTGAACTTGCATATTACTTTCAAGATTAAAGTATGTTTTATAAAACAGTACAATGACGTGTATTTTTCAACCTATAATCACGGAAATTCAACTAGCAGCGGGACGCATAATCGTGAAGCTTTCAAAGAACAAAACAGGAGCAACACTGCCTCCAAAGTAGCTTCCAATCACTAGCAACACAAATGAAATATGGGTATATCATGATAGCCAACCCCATCTTACAGCTTGCCCTGTCTCGCAAGCTCCAGCTTTCTTGCAGCTTCACCGGCCTTGAAGCCCCCCTTTGAAACACAGATCCGACCGCTCTCTCCCATCTCGAACTTGTCGGTGTGGTCGGGCCACGGGCAAGGGCAGTGGTGTGGGTAGTGTACGCAAGCTAGTGTATCCGGGCAGAGGTAGTTATCGCAGGCGTCTAGAAAAAAAACAAGATGTTAGCTTTCATGCTCTCAAGCTCCAGGTTTGGTTTGTCGTCAAGAGGATTGGCGGGCATTTGGCGTACAAGAATCGTATATCTGGCGATATCCAGCAGAGTCGCTAGATGCTTGTTGTTGGCGTTGGCCACCATTTTGGTTCCCAAACATTTGGCCAAAAAGATTGCCAAACTGGGCGTGGGCGCCACCCAAGAACAGGAAAAACGAAAGAAATCCAAAAAGCTGCATTTCGTGCGGTCTCGAGAAGTCGATGTCGTGAATTTGATGCTTGAAATAAGTACTGCTGGCCAAAAGCTACAAGTGTCGCCTTTACACTTGCGCCAAATGGGCCTACGATTCCTTATCTTATCGGGCACACTTTAGTCAGCCACGTCAAGGCTGTATGAACCCCCTGCAACCCAAGCATAGTGGGACCAGATGTAGCCAATCGCAGGCCTCGTGAGAACTTCAATCTTTCTGCGGATCATCGAAGCAAGCCCGGCTTCGCGAGGAAGACGAAGGACGACGACCGCAGCAGTTTCGAGCCTGTTCACGACCCTCCAATACCCGACGACAAATACATCCCGTCTTCCCCCCTCCTTCGGTATCTGCCGCCCCGGTCTATATGCCCGTTCTGCATATCGTCGCTCGACCATGAATCTGTCTCAGCTCCAGCGGCCCTTTGCGGCTGTGGTGTCGAGCTTTGTGAGACCTCGCCTTACTTCCAGTCTTTTCCTGGTGCGGGAACGGCCAGTGTTGTCGGTTCAGTGCAAGATCAATGCCATGAACGTGATAGCAGAGGGTCGGAGAAATGCTGCCGTCAAGGCCCAGGGTGCCTACAAGCACCGGCCGAAAAGAACACACCCCAAGAAGATGGGTGCCAAGCGTACCGGAGGTATGTCGCAAGAAAAGAAAGCCCCAGATGAAATACATGCTGGTGGCAGAGAGGCAATTGGACTGGGCATGTGCTAATAGACCCCCGTTGTAGACCAGTTTGTGGTACCCGGCAACATCATCTACAAGCAATACGGTACTCTTTGGTGGCCTGGCGAGAACACAAACATGGGCCGCGATCACACAATTCACGCCGCTGTGAGTGGCTACGTCAAGTATTACCGGGACCCCGTGCGACACCCCGACCGCAAGTACATTGGTGTCGTCTTCAACAAGGAAGACACTCTACCCTACCCCGTGCATGCGGAGCGCAAGCGCCGCCTGGGCATGGTTCCCGTCACAAAGGAGGCAGTTGAACCCAAGCCTGAAATCAGCTCCAGTGGCATTCCCAACACCATTGTCCGCGCCAACCTTCACAAGCCCGAGCAGTCACAGGTGCTGAAACTGCAGGACGACTACACCTACCGTGAGAGCGCCTGGGCCATTGGTCGTCTGGTTGAGACGACGGACCTCCAGCTCAAGCGCTTCAAGAGCCGGCGCGCATTCTTCCGCCACCGCCGCTGGAGCCGCGAACGCTACCTCAAGGGCATGAAGCAGGCGGCTGACCGCCTGGCCGAGGATGGCGCCGAGGACGAGTGGGTGGCGGCTGCCCGGGCAAAGGCCCAAACGGCGGGCAAGGGCAAGGGCAAGAAGGCAAAGAAGGCCAAGGGGGGTCCCAAGGCCCCCAAGGGTGCCAAGGTCCGGGCGAAGAAATAAGGAATCCGTGAGAGGCTTGAGACTTGTTCGTACAGCGTCCGGGGGTCACATGTATTTTTCACTGGCTCAACATGAGTGTGTATTATAGTAACCATTGTCTGGGAAGATTCAAAACGTTGTGGATTTGTGTAGAGAACATCGGCCGTCTCCTGGGTCTACTATAAGAGACGGTCATTACTGTCCAATGGCAGATTGACATGAGCCTAGGCCCAAGGATGTATGGGTCTTGAATGAATGATGTGATGTAGACTTTTTATATTGTGATACAGCTGGTATCTAAAGGTGGTAATGATGAAAGAAAAATAAAAATAAAAATAAAGCCGCTTAATAAGAAAAAATCACAAACGCCATTTACAAATTGGTACTGTACAGTCCAACGATGATGCCTACCAGTAAATAGTCTTCTTGGGATACTCGATGTGGTGCCCTGCGGAACTATTTGAAGATTCTCTTCCCTGTGATGACAGAGAACCGCTCTACTCCGGTTTGATGCTGAGTATGCCAGGGACTCTGCATGCCCACGGTCCCGCCCTCCTTGGAAGTTCTGTAGCGCCGCGCGGCTTCTCGCAAATGCTCCGGGCGCAGAGGGCCCCGGCGTGTCAGCTTTTCAGGCTCCTTGGTCTCTTCTTCGGCTGTGGCATCACCTGGTGGCGGTATTGTCAGTTCCAGGAGAGGCTCTACGCCGGCGTGGATCCATTCTGTTTGTATGCGGCGGGCGCTCTCGATGATATCGCCGATGAATAGCTTCGTTACGGTCTTCATCGCTAGGATACCCATCGGTGGTGCGGATTGCGATGCGGCGGCATTGACAACCTGATCATGTAGAGTTAGTTACTGAAGTTGGGGTGTTTCGGCCGGTCGAAGACGTACCTTGCGAACTGTTGACTCTCCCAGTTTTGCTGCTCTCCAGCGCTCATATCGGTTATACTGCTCTGGATCGAATGCCTCCACGAGCATACCTCTTAGCCGGTTCTCCTCCTGCTTCTTTTCTTTGGTACCCGCCGAGCTGTCAACCAGCTCCATCTGTAAAGGGCCAAGTTGCTCTTCCTCCTCTTCCTGCTGCTTCTTTCCAGAATCCTTTCCGGGGGCATTACTGCCTGCACCCACGGTGCTTGTTGGCCCGGCAGCCGCACTGCTACCATCGGCGAACGACGCATTCTCGGCAAGCTCTTTTTTGCTCTTCCGACCGCGCTTCTTCTTAGGTCGATCGGTCGTGCTGACTTGGCTTCCGGACACGAAGCTTACTGCATCAACTGATGGAGAGCGCCGCCCGCCGTCGAGCAGAGATTCAGGCGGAAACGAGGTTTGGCGCAGTGGATGTGAGATGGAAATCATGGAGGCTTTGCGTCGTTTGTGCGGAGCGGATGTCATGTCGGCTGCGGATCGTTTCTTGGATATCGAGGAGGGATTCTGAGGTCCTGAGTAGGTGGGGGAAGTGGCAGAAGATGATTGCGGGAATGGAGGAGACGCCATAGTAGTAGATGGGTGAGTTCGAGAGCGGGTCGATAAGCTGAGGTCAAAACTTGTCGCAAGGCTACATAGATAGAATCGAAGGGTGGAAAGCTGCCTGGCGCTAAGGCCTCGCTCGCTATAGGAATTCCGGGTTGATGGGCTGGCAGGTTGAATCTGGCAACAAGAATGAGCAGGTGTCTCAAAGAAAAAACAAAGAACAAATAAAAGTGCAGCACATGTAGTGGTAAAGCCTCGTGTGTGAATTATTCTTGGTGGTGCAAATGATGCGCTAAAGTGATCGCGCAGCAGGACAACAAACGCGTCAGAGCCGCAGCAGTGAGCCCAGGTGAGATTATGCGACATTCAGCCGGCTCCTCACTCACCGGCTTTTCGGTGTGGTGTCACCTTGGTTGAAGCTTGCCTGGTGACATGGGTCTGCCCAATAGTTGCTGTGATGTTCAAGGCCTTTACCGCACCTTCACCCCAAGTGTGAAATCTTACGCCGATGTGGACTGGTCTGGCTGGTCCTGTGCATATGACAACAGGTCAATCGTTGAGCTTCCTAACAAGGAACCGAATCCACTCGTTAACCTGCAGCAAAGCTCGCTGTCACATTCCTTTCGCGTAAATGTCAGCCAACCCTAACAGTGAAGCATACCCTGATGCCGATGGCGAAATCAAAGCCGATAAGATAAGGAATGGCATCTAAGAAAAAAAGTTTGCGACGGCGTTTCGACGAAGATAAAAAGAAGCAGGACGAACGTCAAAAGAGGACTAGTATAATAAAAATTGACAGAAAGACTCGGCCTTGGGCGGATCTTAGTGTGCGTGTGTGTGAAAGTTCAGTTCGTTTTCTCATCGGGGTTTCCTGCTGGTCCAGCCTATAACATCGACATGCATGACTCTTGCCTTTGCGAACTTCGAACTGTGAATTAGTGCCCCCCCCCTTCTCCGCTGGTGGTCCCATATATAACCGTCTTTCCGAAGCTTTCACTTTTTCCTTTACACATCCCTTCAAGCTCATCCGGGTATTTCCCCTTCCACCAAGCCCGATCCCAGCCTTCCGACCAAGTCTTGTTCTGAGGCCTTGTATCGCACCAAACTACAGACAGACAGACAGACAGACCATGGCGACTCAGCAAGTCAAGTCGGCTGCCAGCCGCAGCTCGTCTCCCGCGACCAACGGCTCGCGCAAGTCCAAGCCGGCTACCGACAACAGCAACCTTGGCTCCAGCTCGTCGAGCGACGAGTCCAGCAGCACCATCTCCAAGCGCAGCAGCAGCAAAAAGGCCAAGAAAGAGAAATCTTCGCGCAAGCGCAAAGCTGCCGACAAGATGGAAATTGACGGCGACAACGAGGACAAGACCACAGAGATGCAGAACGGCGCTATTGAGGTGGTGAAGCGCAGCAAGCACAGGGCCAGCAACGAGGGCCTCGAAGGCAGCAGCATCAGTGGCAGCAGCCAGTCTACAGAGCTGGTTTCAAGCAGTAAGCACACACAACC
>JAXHKQ010000607.1:0-10766 GCA_038407185.1 Chalaropsis ovoidea
TATCTGCCGGCCGCCGCCGGGTCCAGCCGTAACCGTTACAGCGCGGACTCGCGCCAGGCCAAGCAGGACTAGACACACACGGAGCCGTGGACGGGGAGGTCCGGGAGGTGTGAGGCCGGGCGGGAAAATAGCATCACGGCACGGAGGCGTGTCTGTACTAGGGACACTGATGTCTGCAGCCTGTTTTTTTGTATGCAATATTTACTATGTAAAATAACAAACCAATATACCCGAATCCACGTACACATGCCGCCCATCCTGCGCCGCTCACGTAATCACCAGCTTCCAGCTGCTGGCCCACGCGCCACCGGCCGTCAAATTCTTCAGATCGACTTTGAGCAGCTGCGCATCGGCGTCAAACGTCCAGCTGGCGGCATCGACAGTCTCGCCGTTAAAGCCGACACGCGCCACGGCGGCGACGCCCATGACGGTGACGCGCGCCAGCGGATTCGCGTCGACGTACGTGCCGCGGACATCAGCTGAGACAACGCCGTCGGCGGCCGCGAAGGCCACGACGCGCTGCGCCGGCGGCGCAATGCTCTCGCCGTCGTCGAGGTACAGCTCGCCGGCGGCGCGCGCGCGCGCGTCCAGCGCCACCAGCAGGTCCCACGGCGTGCGGCGCGCGGCGGCCGTGGTCGCGGCCGGCTGCTGCAGCGGCAGCACGGCGCCGCCGCGCACGAGCAGCGGGATGTGGCCAAGGGGCGCGGCGAGCTCGGTAGTGGCGCCGGCGGTGGCGGCGGTGGCCACACGCGTCTGCGTCCACCAGTCGTACCACGCGGCGCCGGCCGGCAGCACGGCGCGCACGCGCGTCGCGCCCGCCTCCAGCACCGGCACCACCAGCACGTGCGCGCCCAGCAGGAACTGGCGGTCGGCGGCGGCCAGCCACGGCTCGGCCGGGAACTCCCAGGCCAGGGCGCGCAGCACGGGGGCGCCGCGCGTGTGCGCGGCCCAGAACAGCGTGTACATGTACGGCAGCAGGGCGTAGCGCGCGCGCATGGCGCTGCGCGTGGCGGCGGCCACGCTGGGCCACAGGTACGGCTCCTGGGCCACGGCGTCGTGCGTGTTGTGGTTGCGGTAGAAGGGCAGGAAGGCGTTGAGCTGCATCCAGCGGCCGCACAGCTCCTCGTTGGTGTCGTACAGGAAGCCGCAGGCGTCGGTGCCGAACATGGGGATGCCGAAGATGCTGAAGCTGAGGCCCTGCGCAATGCTTAGATGTAGGTACTCCCATAGCGAGAAGTTATCGCCGCCCCAGTGGCCCGCGACGGCGCCGCTGCCGGCGAACGTCGACCGGCCGATGATGAACGGCCGCTTGCGCGCGTCCAGGTCCAGCATGGCCGAGCGCGTGGCGCTGAGCACCTGGTGGCCAAAGAGGTTGTGGAAGTCGTACTGCACGGCGCCCGTGGCCACGTGGTGGCGCGCGCTGGGCGCCACGTTCTTCTTGGCCAGGTGGCCGTACAGGTGGTTGATGGCGTACGGCGGGTTGTCGAGGTTGCGCCGGCCGGCGACGGGCACCGAGTGGCGCCATTCGGGGTTGATGTCGGCGGGCAAAAAGGCCGTGGCGTCGCGCCGGGCGATGCGGCGCATCCGCTGCCGTAGGCCGGGCATGGGCAGCTGGTCGCGCTTGGTGTTGTTGTTGGTGGTGGCGGCGGCGGTGGCGGCGGCGGCGGCCGAGTCATCCAGCTTGCCGGTCCCGCAGCTGCCCTCGCAAAAGGACGAGACCTCGTTCATGTCGATCCACAGCCCGTCAAACTTGACGCCGTCGTGGAAGCGGCGGATCTCGTCGGTCCACCACTCGGTGGTCTGCGCGTCGCCGCCGAGACTCGGGCCGACAAAGTCCGGGAACACGGTGTAGCCCGGCCACACGCGGCCGACGTACTCGGCGCCGTCGGCGGCCATCAGGAAGGCGTTCTTGGCCACGCCGCGCTGGTACGGTGGATAGCCGGCCTCGGCGCCGTGGCTCGGGCGGAAGATGGCCGCGTCGATGATGGGCACATAGTGCTGGCCGCGCGCGTGCAGATCGTCGAGAAAGCGGCCAAACTCGTCAAGCGGGAAGTTGTCGGCCGAGGTGGTGAAGTCTCGGTACCGGTCCATGTAGTCGATATCTGACCAGATGGTCTCCAACGGGATGTCGGCGGCCCGCATGCGTTGCACAACCTCGTCCAGGTCTTGCCACTTGGTGTAGCCCCAGCGGCACTGGTGGTAGCCAAAGGTCCAGTACTGCTGCATGGCCGGCAGGCCCACGGTGCTCTTCTGGTACGTGGCCATGACGTCCTGGGCTGTGGGGCCGGCGTAAAAGTACAGGTCGATGGCGCCGCCCAGCGCGCGCCACGTCATCTCGGAGTCGCGCAGCAGCACGTCCTGGCCGTGGGCGTTGCGCAGGAACACGCCGTGGGTGTACGACGTGTACTGCTTGGACGTGTCGAAGGCGCCGGCCTGCGCGTCCATGTTCACCGGCGTGGCCGAGCCGGCCTCGTAGTACCGCGTGTCCAGGTAGATGGGGTGCGAGCCATACAGGTTGCGGTCGACCTGGTCGGCCACGTCGGCCGCCCACAGCGTGCGCGTCAGGTTGCTGCCGAGCCGGAAGTCGCGGATGGTCTCGCCTAGCCCGTACAGGTTGTAGCCGGCCGGCATCTGCGTGACAAACTCCAGGAACTGGTCGGCGTACACGAGCCGGCTGCCGGCCGTCGAGAACAGCGTGGCGTTGGTGGCCTTGTGCACTATGCTGTAGCTGAATGTGGGGTCCGCCTGGTAGACGAACTCGAGGTCGCTGGAGGCCTTGGAGCCGCCGCCGCGGGCCGGCTTGGAGATGATCTCCTCCGGGAGGACGAACCAGGTGGAGTTTTCCGGCCCAATGTGGCGCGGGAGAATCTCGACATGCAGCCTGTCGGATTCCTGGTATTCGACGACCAGAGACAGCCCGGGGATGTCGGTGCCGTAGATGTTGCAGGCGTCGCTGGCAAGGTCGAGATCGGCCGTCAGACCGGAGGGGGACTCGACGATGTTGGAGATTGTGTAGCCGGGACACTCTTTCTGGCAGTCTTCGGCGTTGGGGTCCAGGACGTTGGGGACGGCATACCAGACGGACTCGGTGGGGGCGGGGGAGGCGGAGGAGGCGGAACCGGAGGCGGAACCGGAGGGGGCGGACCCGGGGGCGCTCGAAGAAGCAGAAGACAACGACACCACAGCGCTGGCCTGCTGTGATATTACCAACGACGAATACAACAGCACCACGCACAACACATACGGCACAACGGCCATCAACACTTTGTACACCATTCTAGGGGTATAACGGTACACGACTTGGGTATATGCAAAGCTGGCAATGCCGATAAACACAGCCAGCCCGAGCAGCCCGGCCACGGCGAGCAGCCGGGCGTCGCCTCTTATATACGCAGCGCCTGTCCGCACGGCGGCCCTGGCTAGCCCCAAAGCATCACCAGGCAGGTTAGTGGCTCGGGGCATGGCGCCTTGCATGCCGCCGAGGATGTGCTGGGCAGCGGGCGGGTATGACGACATGGCGGGAGTGGAGAAGAGAGGGGAGGAGGCAAAGTGGAGAGCAGGAGCAGAAGCAGAAGCAGGACAACTGGGTGTGCAGCCCACAACAAGGAGGGGGGGTGTCCCGAGAGAGCCCCGACACTCGGAAGCCGGAGACCTAATATGACGAGCTCGGCACTAACGACAGGGGCAACACCAAGGCGTGAGACAAGAAGCAAGTCAGAAGCCAGAGGTCAGCAGCCCCGAGAGCCTAAAGGGACTCAAAGGCCAGAACCTTGGCTGGCAGGTGGCAGCTGGCAGGCCGCTGGTAGCTAGCCCGGAGCTAGCCCGGAGCTAGTCTAGAGCTTGCAACGGGCCAGAAGGGCCTCCTCTCCTCTCTGCAGGCCGGCCGTAGGATCTGCGATTTAGCCTGGCAGACCTTTGGGCTTTTGTGCTGCGCTGATCTCGTGGTGGTGCTGGTCGTCTCGTGCGCGTGCTGTAGCGTATAAGTCCCGGGTCTTGTGTGGGCGGCGGCGGCGGCACGTGACACGGGGCGCGGGCGGGATTTGGAGAGTCGGTGCCTGGCAGCCTGAAAGATGCACAGCAAGAGTACGAGTAAGAGTCGAGTCAAGTTTCGTTTTGCTGCGCTGTTAATGGTGAAAAGCCGGTGTGTCAAACAACGTCAAACATCGGTAGCATCGCCCCAGACCCTAACGATAACCCGCAGTCTCCAAATGGGGCGCCACCCACACGGACGCCACACCTCCAAGAGGGGGTTCTCCAACTTTGACCGACTCCAACTTTGACGTCATGCGGTTTGTGTCTCCAACAGGCCATCATGCAAAAAGTCCAAACAGCAGACAGCAGTCAACACAATAGACCATAGACAACAGACAGACCACAGACAACAGACAGACCACAGACACCAGACAGACCACAGACCAAAGTCCCCTCCCGCCCTCTTCTCCTGTCTGTCTCATCCTCCCGCTATGCTTATTTCATTCAGGACTTACACCACACGTGCATTAACCCTAGTTTCATACACCAATAACCCTAACCACAAAGTCGGTCCCGGCCCCCCTCAGCCTCTACTCCCTGCCGACTGCACATTGCTGGCATGTGCCAGCAGAAACTTGCAGCAAGTCAGCGTGTACTTGCACGCATTAGTCCACGCGTCGTCATGGGCAATGCCGAGCTTGATGCTGATGTTGCCAATGTGGTCGCCGTCAATCTTGTACGGCAGCTCGAGCGGGCGCTCCAGCCGCGTGCTTTCGCGCCGGACAAAGTCGCCGAGCTGGCGCACGAGCTCCAGGAACGCCACCATGGCCGTGTCGAACTTGCGGTGCATGAATGTAAGCCCGAGCGGCATGTCGCCCGACGAAAACAGCTCCAGCGTGGTGCGTTTGACGGCCGCTGCTGCGTGTGCGTGTGCGCGTAACGAGGCCGCGCCGGCGCCGGCGCCGTTGGTGGATCTGTCAGCCTCCGCACCGCCGGCACTGGTCCCAGCCGCAGCGCCGGCCGCAGAAGCCGCCGCCCGTTTGCTCCCGCTGCGGCTCAGGGAGCTTGCTGCTGCATGCCGCGTGCCCGACGGCAGGGAGACGTCCAGCTTGATGATGCGCGACGTGTTGCCCATGGGCTGCAGCTCGTAGCCAACGAAGCGGTACTGCAGCTGGCGGGCCACCGTGTCCAGCAGCAGCAGGGCGTGGCCCCAGGCGGCGTTGATCTCGGACCAGTCGACGGGCTTGTTGGAAAGCCGGCCCAGCCGCAGGCCGTTAATGGTGGCAAAGGTGCCGTCGTGGCTGATGCAGAAGGTATCGTTATACACGTTGCTGCGCTGCAGCTTCTCCAGCAGCCGCGCGTCGTGGTCGAACATGGAGTTGACGCTATCGCGCTCGTTCTGGAAGCCGGCCAGCTTGTCGGCGAACTCGTTGCGGTCCATCCAAAAGGCCTCCTCCTGGGCATCCATTTCCTGCGACTCCTTCTCCAGGCCGAGCAGCTCCGCGTCGAGCTGTGCCTTTTCCAGTTCAAGGGCGCGCAGCTCGGCTGTGATGGCAGCCTCGGCCGCCGTTTCGGCCGCCAGCTCGTCGGCCTGGGCTTTGAGCTCGGCGTCGGTGGGCTCCTCGTCCTGCACGCGCTTGACAAAGGTAATGTATGCGTCTCGCTCCTTGGTGGCCGTGTCTAGTTTCTTCTGCAGCTCCTCCACTAGCAGGTCGGTGCATTCGACGCAGATGGGATGGTCAATGTCGGACCGCGCCGAGAGAATCTCAAAGAGCTTGTTCACGCGCTCCATGTCGTGCACCTTGGAGGTTTCGGTGTATTCATTGCCGGCGGCCTGCTGCTGGCTCTGGTGAGTGGAGTCGGGCCGTGATGCCGTTGTGCGGGAGTTTGCCCGCCGTCGAGATGGCACCGGCGACGTGGGGACGGGAAGTGTGTAGTGGTGGTCGGCGAGCTGGATGAAAGACATGGCGGCATCTCGGGCGTGGTCGTGGTCGTGGCTGTGGCCATGGCCGTGGCCA
The DNA here is from genome assembly GCA_038407185.1 of Chalaropsis ovoidea. Taxonomy (NCBI): domain Eukaryota; kingdom Fungi; phylum Ascomycota; class Sordariomycetes; order Microascales; family Ceratocystidaceae; genus Chalaropsis; species Chalaropsis ovoidea. Next base: position 5,991 of record JAXHKQ010000607.1, read on the forward strand.
TCGGGCCCGCCTTGTCGCCGGAACACGGGCCCCGGGGCACTTTCTGCTACCGACTCCAGCAAGCTGCGGCGCTGGGCATCCTGCTGATGGGCGGGCTGCGATGGCAATGCGCTATTCGATGGTGTTTCTTGTGACGATGTTGCTGCAGGCAGTCTCGGGTCAGCTGCCGGTAGCAGTACGTGGATGGATAGACGGTAGGCCGGTAGGGCTCCGGCGAGGCTGTGTGCTTACCAACAAGAAGATCGTATGCTGCAGATTTGAGATCCTCAATTGACGGATCAAGAGCGAGAGGCGCGCGGCATTTTTGGCAGAACATTTTGGCGATGAATGTGAGTGTGGAAATGGATGTAGGAGGGAAGATTTAGAGGGGCAGAGCTGGGACAAGGCTTGGGGTTTGGTGTGGGTTGATGACGTCTGCGTGGGGGGGGGGGCAGTGGGTGCTGTATTCAACTAACGGACTATCAGTTATAGGGGGTCATGATCACTGTATTGAGTGATAGGTCTGGGACTTATAGGGGGTGGTGGCTGCTGTATTTGGTGGTAGGCCGGTGGCTTACAGGGGCTGCTAGGGCCCTCAGTGACGTCTGTACACAGTAACAGCACTGTATTATCACACAGCCCAACCAGCGAAAATCGCAGCTCTAGCGCACCCAAGCCCTCCCTAGGAACACCAAACTCCCACCCTAAACACAGTGCACACCATTCCACACACTGTGACAACCCCCGTAGCAACGATCCCGTAGAGGGGCTGCATTTCCAGGCCTCTTCGCTCTTTGACGCGTCCCTGGCGTAAGGCGTGTAGCGTGTAAAGCTGCAAATCTGCGACATCCAAAGCCTGCGAGCGCCTGTAAACCGAGACCGCACCAAGTAAAACATCGCTGCAAGGGCCTGAAAGCACTTTAAACTTGAGTCTGCAATAATCTTTGCACGATTTCTTATCCTCAGTCTTCCGTCTTCCGGCTTCCGTCTTGTTCTTGCGCCTGTGCTGAATCAGCCGCTTCTTGGCCAAATGCGCCCGCCTGTTGCAGTGTGACCGATCATGTCTGTATGATTGTCTGCATCCTGGCCTTTGCTCGTTGGAACTTCTTCTCGTCACCCCACACATCCATCCATGTGCTGGTGGTGTTGATATCCCCCCACGATACTTGCGTCTCCTCGACCACAAGCCCACCACCCCGCCGCCGATCATGGAACACCTCTTCACTGCACACGCACACCCGGCCTCCGTCCACAGCTCCGCCAAGGCCGGCTCATCCTCCGACGATGACGAGGAAGACGAGCTCATGTGCGAGCCCGACGCCGTCTCCGAGCGCCGCGATCCCGGCCTCAAGCTGGCCAAGGCGCGCGACCACGCAGCCATGCGCCTCAAGTCCACCTTTGAGCACATCTTTGAAAAGTACGAGCGGGACTTTACCGGCATCGGCGACGAGATCGATCTGCGCACCGGCGAGATTGTCGTCGACAATGGCCATCTGACGTCCATGCGCCACGAGCGAGATACCGGCGATGGCCTTGCCGACGGCCTGCCCGACGAGTACCCCCCGGAGCTGATGATGCTGGGCGATAACGACGACGACGATGAGGGCATCCGGCTGGACGACCTGGAGGCGCTGGAGGCAGTCTTGGACGAGGACGACCGGAAAAGGAATGCTGGCCAGCAGCGCCTGGATCACGACCACGGCCACGACCACGACCATGACCACGACGACGAAGCCGAAGCCGATGAACGACGCATACTCAGTGGCACACACCAGCCTCGCGATGAAACAACCACAGCCACGCCCTCGTCTACGTCCACCGCCATAATACCACGCTCACAAGACCAGGCCATGGTGGCGGCATATCCGCAAAACCACAAACTCTCGACTCTTGCGTTGCGCCAAGCCCCCCGGCTCAGTGCCTCTCCGCTCACCTTTGGATCTGCCAATGGAATCTGGGGCGCCGATACTCCGCAAGACCCTCTGTGGAAGGTCCCCGAGATCAACATCTCGGGCTTCAAGAGCTCTTTTGCCGCGAATCTTTTCCAGGCCGAGAACGAGCGCCGCTACGTTCTGCCTGTGCACACCGGCGAAGAATCCATCTGGGCTCCGGCACCCCGGGAAAAGTTTGAATGGGGGACAGTGCCGCAAAGGCTTCTTGGGCCCGGCAAAGGCCCGAGAAAGGCGATTGCGTATAAACCAATGGGGTCGTCGTCGGAATCTCAGCAAGACACTACGGGCGATGAGGATGATGACCTGCTACCCATGGGCACTGGCACTTACGGCGCTCATACTTCAGCTCAGAGTCGGCGGGCCGCTAAAGCCGCCGCTAGGACGGCCCTGCAGAGCTGGGTTCCCCCGAAAACCATTACGCCTGTTCCGCCGCCGATCATCCCGCCGTATGCGTTTGGCCCCGCCACAGCCAAGCCGGTATCCTCTCAGCCGGTAAAAGCCCTTCTATCTGTCGACTCACTGGCCCCGTCTGCGCCCTTCGCCGCAGCCCCATCCACCGATCACGCCGCATTTCCTCGGCCTCACGATCAAGCGGCCGCCGTTGTACCCACCACCCCCTCTTTGCGGAAACGGAAGGCACGCCAAAGCTCTGCAGCGCCGGATTCACAAGAGGAAGGCACGCGTGAAAAATCTTCACCGCAGCACCTTCCCGATTCACCACCCTCACATATTATCACCACTGTGCCTACGGCCACGTCTCCAAACTCTTCTTCTTTTCCTACCACAACCACGACCACCGAGGTAACAACACCATCGCGCCAACGCAGTCGCAAACTTGTTGTAGAGCTCCCAAAAACACCCTCTGCCGCCAAATCTCTGTATATTGAAGTCCCAGAGGACCATCTACACCCACATCAACATCAGCCTAACGACCACCTTTCATCGCCCCACGGCCCTCCCCCCTCGGTAGCCCGGCGCATACTCGGGCCGGCTCAATTGGCTCTTCGCGCAGCACCAGCAGCGAATCACCTCTCCGCACCCGTGTCGCGGACACCGGTGTCGCCAGGACGCACAATACCAGACTCGGAAGAGCCCTCTTCAAGTGTCCCAAAGTCGACGATTGCCGACTCCACAGCGCCATCGTCGCTCAATCACGCATTGCGGTCGCCGGTGTATGACGACGTGGATCTTGAGGCCTACTTTGAAGTTGTTGAAAACGACGGCTATCTCGACGAGGATTATGAGACCTCGAGCGAAGAGGACGACGACTCAACATACGCCGCTCGCAACATTGCCATCCGCCAAAAGGAGGAGTCAGCTGCAGAGGGTACGCTGCAGGAAGAGTCTATCGAAGACGCGAGTGAGAGTGAGGATTCTTTTGAACAGTCACATTCAGACGAACCATTCATAGAAGACGAGGCTCTCGTAGAAGACGAATCACTCACAGAAGACGAACACGACGATACCGTCATCATCCACCCTGTCACCTCTCACCACTCAGATCTTGACTACCAGGACGACCAAATTCACAACACGCACGACACAGACAGTGACACAAGTGCTTTAGCGCAGCAGCAGTCCAGTCCACTCGGAGGCGAAAATACAGAAAACGAAAACAGTTGGGTAGAAAACACAAACGAAGACGATTCCGGGGACGAAAACGACGACACAGTCATAATCCATAGACAATCGCCTTGTGCCAGCGACTCACCGCAGAATAATCTGGAGCCCGACCGTGACGATTATTCCTTTCCCAACGTCAACACCGAAGCTCCCCTTCCTGTCGACGACATGCCAGCCACTGTTTCTATCAAAAAGCCAACCTCTCGCGGAGCCAAGCCGTTCTTACGGCCGTCCATCAGCGCCACCTACAGCTTTTCCGACGACGAGGATGGCTTTGTGCTTGCTCCAAAATCTCTAAACACCAAGACCTCTGCAGCTACAAAGAAGCCCAAGAATGCGCCACGGCCCCGAGCTAGCGTCTTGGAGAAATCTGATCCTATACAGTGCTCTCCAATAAGCTCTCCTCAAGCCGCGGAACTTTGTGAAAATGCGACTGCTGACAGCTTGTCGACGCCGAGCTTTCGTGAAGCAGTCGCCTCGACTGAAACCCAGAATGAGACTATGGATGCTCCTTCCGACGACTCTGAACCTGAGATTAGGCGGTCTTGCAAGAAACGCAAGAGAAACATTGTCGACGACGACTCCGATGAGGAGCCCGAGCCTCCAAAAATAGACGTCGAGGAATGGTTCAAGCCGCAGCCAGCAACTCCCAGTGATAAAGTGCCCTGGAAGCGTGTCAAGCCATCGCCCCGAACCTACACCCGAAAAGGCCAGCGGCCTCGTATTGGTCTGAAGACGACCTCTTTCTCGTCCCCTGCCGACAAAGCCAGCGCGCGGTCTCTAAACCGGGCGCCGGTGGCCAAAACATACTCTAAACCCGCAGCCCCCGCTCCGATTGCCGAGGAATCGGACGAGGACGAGGCCTATGTGCCAGATGTCGACGACGACTCAGACGACTCTATTGTCGAGACATTCAAGGACCACAGTAACATGAGCAACCAGACAACACTTGTACCTGACGTTTCAGAAATGCCATCCTCGCCATCTCATCTACGTCACGCGCGCTCTTCACACGATTCCTCCTCCGCCGCCCGCCACCACGATACCACCGATGACGGCGACACGCTCGAGTCCCTGCCGCCCATCACCCCGCACAGGGCCAAATACACCCTGTCCACCGCCTCCGTATACTCCGTACACTCCGTGCCCAAGCGCTCGTCTGCGCGCCGCGCCCCCGCCGCAGCCATGCCGCTCGACCCCGACGAAGACGAACTCTCCGTCC
>JAXHKQ010000608.1:0-10753 GCA_038407185.1 Chalaropsis ovoidea
AGTATTAGTTAACACCATTAGTTACTATGGAGTTACTGTAACTGGGCCTCTACTATAGTTATTGTGGAAGGTTGTACACGCCGAATAGGATGTTTGTATAGCCCTACGTATATAACCTTATTAATAGCCCCCACTCCTGCACTGCACCAGCCATACCCGATGAGGCCGTAATTTTAGTCCACAGCTCGGCTCAGCAGGGTGGCAGCTTCCGCGGAGCCTGCTGCATGCGACAACTGCAGCATCCACTCTTCTGCAGAGGAGAGGGGAAGCCCGAGGGGTCGAGGCCCGTCTAAAGGAAGGCCCGAGAAAGATCAGCAGGCGCCAACAGAAGAGAAGCCCAGCGCCTACAGAGATGCAGCGCAGGCTTTGTTTGTTTGTTTGTTTGTTGTTCTTTGTCGGCCTTTGTTTCCACTGCCCTGGGCTTGTTTAAATCCGGGCAGTGGTAACGCTGTCGAGTCTTCAAGTGGCCAACACATCGTCACATAAATCTCACTTCTAGGTTTGCTCACGGGTCATCTCAACCCTACGACCGCGTAACCCTAATACACTACTCTCCCTTCATCATGTAAAACGTCATGTACAAAACACAATTCACGCCAGCTAAATACAATCCAACAACGGCTGAAGCTAAACTACAAAACCACACAAGCACCCGGCCGGCGGGCCGCTCACACCCCGTCTGCCGTCTCCCCCGCACTATCGCGATCATCGCTCACCAGGCGTCCCCACTCCAGCAGCAGCCGGTACAAGTACACGCCGGCGTCCTCTCTGCGCAGCGCCTTGCGGGCCCAGCTGCGGCCCTCGATCGCGATCCACTTAGCGTCAGCCTCGGCGCCGGCCATGTCGATCTTGTTCTTGGCGGCGGCGCCAGCGCTCTCGTCGGTGTTCTCGTCGGCGTCGTCTTGTGCCGGCGGTTCGGCTTCGGTCGGCGGGGCTGCCACTGTTCCTGCGCCTGGGTTGTCCCTGCTGTGGATATACATGTTGTACATTTCCTGCGCCACAGATCTCTCCTCGTCTTCGTCTGTGGCGTCATCGTCTCGTTTGTGATGCTCGCTTGTATCTTGGTTCTCGGCGTGTGTGTCCTCCTGCTGGTCGTGCTCTTGGACCTGTGCCTCCTCCTGTCCATGCTCATGGCCAGGTTTAGCGTGCCCCGCCGCCGGAACAGTCAGCCCCGTGAAGTACGCCAGCGTGCTGTGCAGCGCCTGCAGACGCGGGTCAATGGGCACAAAATGCACCCACGGATGCACGCGCTCCGTCCACCACTGGCGGAACACGGTGCTGACAAACGGCACACTGCCCGAGTGCAGCGTCTGAAGCGTCTCCGGCGCCGGCTCAAGAGGATTGTCAGGCAGAAACACGTAGCGGTGATCCAGCGCGACGGCGCCCGGCCGCGTGCCGAACTCGGCCTCGGCACGGGTACAGTCGGCATGTCCGTCTGTCTGAGACTCGCTGCAGATAGGTGCTGAGTCCTGGAAACCCATGTCAAAGGGGAGCAGGCTGTTGAGCTGGCTGGTGGGCATACGAGCGTATACAAACTGCGCCTCGGGCTTTGTCTTCTTCTTGGACTTTTTCTTGGACTTTCTCTGCTTCTTCTGCTTCTTCTGCTTCTTCAAGATAGTCATGGTGGACATTTCAGATGCAGAGGCATTGTTGACCAGGTGCACTGCGCGATGCTGAATATCCGCGTGATAAGCCTGGTCACGAATGAACGCTTCGCTACCAAGAGGCGAGTCATGGCTGGACTGCAGCGCAGCAGCAACGTGGGTGAAGTTCCCGCGCCAGAAAAGCGAAGACTGGCGATCTTCAAAGACGCGCTCCGAGTCGAAGTCAGAGGGGAGCTTCCTGTCAAAGGGAATCACAATATCGACAAAGGGGCCAATCTTGGTCTTGCCAAACAAGGGCATGAGCTTCGAGTACACGCGGTGCGATGCCGGCGAGTATGAAAAGAACGAGTGGAGGTGCATCAAGTCCGGCTGGCGACACGTGTCGAACGACTGGTCCCATTGGTCAAGAAACTGGCCCCGGTCTGTGACATGGCTGCGTTCACAGGATACACAGTGGTCTGAAAGCATGTAATTGGCGCCTCTGTGGACGGGCGAGCCCACGGAGCATGCATCGGCATACATGCGCCGAAAGTAGGACGCCTCAGTCTGCGTCCATTGATGCGGAGTGTGAGTGCCGTGATGGGTCGTGGGCGTCTCCGTGCCATCACCAAGTTGGGCTTCAGAGCGTTTCCTAGCGGTTGACGATAACGAAAAGGAGTACACCCGCTCTGAACCAACCGGGAGAATACGGGGGTGGCCGGCCAGATTGACGGCAAACGCAAGGTCGGGCAAATGCTCGGCAAACTCGGACACAATGGAAACCAGTTCGTCGAGCTCGGGGACCTGGACGCCTTCTGGGATGTTGGTGCTGACATTGGAGTCCTGGATGTAGATTAGAACTACTTCAGGGTCCTTGCCCAATTCCTCGGTCCGGGCACGGAGTTCGGCAGGGGGGATGTGCCAGAACGGCGCAAGATCAGATGATATTTGGTCAAACCGGTCAAGGACGGGGGAGTTGTGGTCGACGGCCCAAGAAAACCACTCGGAGAAACCACGGGGCGGGTCGCGGTGATACCGCAGCTTGTATTCGGAAACGGCGACTCGCAGGAACTTGCTGGTGTGAGCGTAGATCAACCAACGGTCACTCTCGACACGGCCTTCGTATATCAATCTCTTGAGCGCATGATGATTGAAGGGGTCAGTGCCAAAGAGAGACACCACCAAGCACGTGGAAATGGAGGTCAGCAGGAAAAAGTAGATGGTGAAGCGGCTGGCAAAAGACAGCATGCTGTAGTCCAGGGCAACTGTCTGGAAAATCAGAGCCACCAAGATCAGCAGCAGGGGGCAGATGCTGACAAAGCGTGACATTTGTAGCCATGAGCCTAGTTTCATGATGTTGAAAACACCGGCCGATATTCCCACCGAGGCCACAATAAGCGTCGGGGCCGTGACCAGCGAAGTCTCACACATGAGGTGGCAAAAGGACGCCAGCCAGACTGCCAGAACCAAGCCATCGTGTATGACCGCTCCGGGCTCTATGATGAACGGAGACGCATGCACAGCGTACTTTGAGGGGAACATCAAAAAGGCGCATCCCACGGCGGCCATGAAGAGGGTGTGCGAAAGGATGCGAAGACGGACCTTGGCGGTTTTCGCCCACCAGAGCATTCTCCATAGCAAAACGGCAGATACGGTATCGAGGACCAGCCCGCAAATCTGAAACAAGACGGTGGAAGAGGCGTTGTCGACGAGTGAAGAGCAGAAATATGTGGTCGGAATGGTCTGAGAGGTTGTGATGTATGTGCCGAGGGTGATCAGGGCCATGGTCATGAGACCGGCCAGAGGCGTGGTCTTGAGGAATGCGACAAAATCATCCCACACAGACGCCCACAGGTCTTCCGGCCCGTCGGGCTCAGGAGGCGGGTTTGCAGCGTGGTAGGCAAAGTCGTAGACGGAAACAAGCAGGCCAAAGAAAGGTTCTAGTCCGGGAGACGAGCACTGCTGTTGGCCGTTGACCTGGTGGAAGGAAGCCGCTCTGAGAATCAAGCAGAGGACGAGAAGATACTGGAAGTACGGCAGCGGCTTCGGCGGGACTCCGACCGGGAGAGGGGGCTCCGGTTGGTCTTTTTTTGCCGATTTTCCATTGGGCTTTTTGACCGACACGGGCTCGTCTAGAAATAGCTGTTAGTACGGGCGGCAGCCGAACAGAGAGATAAGATGTGCAGCTTACAGGCTTGGCCTCCAGAGCCGGGGAACCGGCCGACATAGAAGCTCGCAAGGCGCAGAACACCGGACGCAAGCAACAGAGCAAGCAGCAACAAAGTTTGCGGATCATCTGAGGATATCTGTTAGTGCGCGGCCAGAACCAGACCAGACCAGACTGGTACTCACCCAAGACTGCGTATTTAGTAAGGGTATCGGATGACCATATATAAGACGTCAGGCCACTACAAACAAGTCAGTCGGGGCTTCACCACAGAACGCGGAGCATCGCGGACAGACTCACAACAGCGCCACAAAGGCCAGGCGGGTGTGTAATTGTGACATGGCCGAGAATATGATACAAATATAAGAGCAACGGCTAGATGAGAAGGCGCATGAAACGTGCGCGTATCATAAAGATCGTGACAACAAGAAGAGGATAGATTAGGGCAAATGCCAGCTCCAAGCACAGCCACAGAGACCGCGGCGTCGAGCGGGCTTACACGGAAGGCAGGCCGGAGCGCCACACTCGCATCAGGCGCAGGCTAACGGGGAAAGTGAAGCCGCGAAGCAGGGCCGAAAGAAAGCAGCAAAAGATGTGAAGATTGAGATGTGAGGTGTGAGATGTGCACAGCAGATGAAGAATGAGCAGAAAAGAAAGCCTCAGGCAGAAATTCTCGCAAAGAGGGGGGAAAACTCTGTCGCATAAAAGGGGTAGGCACGCGTTATCACGCAGGTAGTTGCACTTTGTCTTCTACAGCATACAATTTCTCACCGGTGGACTTGGAGGCGGCCAAGAAAATTAGGAGAGAGCCAGAGGAATAGGCAGGAGGCGTCTTCGAGATCAATGCCCAGAAGAGGTTACAAGAAGGGGGGTCTGGTCGCAGACCCTAAGGTCACAGACCCTAAGTGGATTAGCCGTGGCGGCCGGGGACGTGATTTGGCTCCCAAAGACGACAGCACAGACAACAACACAGAGAACACAACGCAGAGAACACAACGCAGATAACACAACAAAAGAACAACAACAACATCAAGCCAGCACTGCCCCGCGGAAGACATCCGTATACACTCCGGATACGACCTCGAACCTCCAGCTACCTTGAGCAGTGTGGCGTCGCCCTGTGGCGCATGCTCCTGTACCTGGATCAGCCGGCAATATTCCCCCTGTTGATGACAAACCGCCAGCCCCATATTTACGGTGCACTCTAGTCACAGAGCTTCCAATAGGTGTCCAAGCTTCTTTCACTTGTGCCGAGCTGAAGCTCTCTCTGCTTCTGCTTAGCAAGCTTCAAGCTGCCTTGGATCATGACACAAAGCTGGTAAATGCTGTTGTGCTCACAGCTTCTATCTATTATCTAGTCTTCCTATATACTATTAGCCTCTAGCCACGCATCTCGACTACTCCCGCCTGCTCCACCCCTCCCGCCCGCAATGGCCGGCCTCCTCGCCGTCCCCGGCATCCAGCGGCTCATCGTCCCATTCGTCTTCCTGCTGATCCTCTTCCTCACCATTGTGCCGCAATTCCTCTTTGCCTGGTCTTCCGACCCTGAATCCGACGACTACCTCGCTCCCGGGCCGCTGACCCGCTTCCAAACGCGCTACATCAACGGTCTCGCCGCCCTGATCCTCTACACCTACTACCGGGCCTGCTTCACCGACCCGGGCCGCTTCGACTACGGGCTCTCGCCGTCGGAGCTGGCCGGCGACCGCGACCCCGACTGGGCCGAGTTCCCGCGCACGCCCGGCACGCGCTGGTGCCGCAAGTGCGACCGGCCCAAGCCGCCGCGCGCCCACCACTGCAAGCTGTGCAGCCGCTGCATCGCGCGCATGGACCACCACTGCCCGTGGACCGGCAACTGCGTGTCGCTGCGGACGTACCCGCACTTTGTGCGCTTCCTGCTGGCCACCAACGTCGGCCTGGCCGCCCTACTGCGCCTGGTGTACCAGCGCGCCGCCGGCGTGTGGGCGCTGCGCCACCAGCCGGCGTACCTCGGCCCGTCGGTGCCGGTGCTGGTCGGCCTGGCTGTCGTGACGCTGGTGACGGCCTTCACGGCGCTGGCCCTGGCCATCATCCTGTTCACGACGATGCGCACCTGGCTGCTCAACGAGACCATGATCGAGGGCTGGCAGCGCGACCGCCACGCCGCCGTGCTGGCCAAGGGCCCGGGCTGGTGGCCGACGGACGACGGCGACAAGGTGCGCGTGCAACACGTCGAGTTTCCCTACGACATTGGCTTTTTCACCAACCTCGCCGAGGGCATGAGCAGCTACAACCCGCTGCTGTGGCTCGTCCCCTTTGCCCGCACCCCGCAGCTCGGCCGCCGCGGCTGCGGGCTCGGCTGGGAGTATCCCGAAAACGGCTTCAACCAGCGCTGCGGCATGTGGCCGCCGCCCGACCCGGCGCGCAGGACCCACAATGGCACGTGGCCGGCCAGCAAGCTGCCCCCCACAGGCGGCGGCGGCGCCGGGGCCGCCGACGATGTGGCCATCCTGCGCTGGAGCTCGGTCGAGGAGCAGAAGGAGGCCTTCCGGCAGCGGCAGGTGGCCGACCGGCGGCGGTGGGCGATGCCAGCGGGGCCGGAGAGCGGGCGCGTGTTGGGCGAGGTGGACGATGACACAGACCTGCTCGCGCAGTACGACGAGCGCGACGAGCTGACGGCGGCGGCGCGCGCGGCGCTCAGCGACGGCGACGGCGATGGCGACGGCGACTCCGACTACGAGCTGTTTGACGGGCCGCCGCCTGTCTGGCGCAACGACGACGGCGAGTCGTTGGGCGATTTCGGCGTCGACGACGACGAGGGCGACGACATCAGCGACGACGACGTTCCGCTCGGCGAGCTGATTCGCCGGCGCAAGGCACGCGCTGGCCTCAGCGGCGACGCATAGATAGGCCGTGTGGGGGACATTTGCAATGATTGGAATAGAATGATATACGCAGAGAACGAGAGCGAACGAAAGAGACAGCAAACAGAACAGAAATGGAGTGACAGGTACGTAACGTAAGCAACAGAAGCAAGACGGCACACATAGACACATAAAAGACATGAGCAGTAAAAGAAGAAGAAAAAAGAAAGACAAAAAGAGCAAAAGACACAACGAGACCACAGGGAAAACAGGGGAAACAAAAAAACAAGTCCCCTCCCCGGCAGCCGCCCGCACGCACGCCGTAAGCACGCCGCACGCACAACTACCAATCCTCATCCTCGTCATCACGCTTGTTCTGCATCGCCTGCTTGCGCGCGCGCAATGCATCGGCCAGGCCTCCAATATTAGTCGTGCCTGTTGCCCCCGCACCGCCACCGCCGCCGCCACCGCCGCCGCCAGCACCCGGTCCCGCCGAGCCATTGCGTCCCGCCGCAACGGGCCGCTTGACGGGCGGCGCAGGCGGCGGCTTGCGGCCGTTGGGCTTTGGCGGCGGAGCAGCGACCTCCTCGACGTAGGCCGAGGGGACCCAGGCTTGGGCCTGTGCGTTTTTGCCGAGCCACCAGCCTAAGTGAGGGAAGACGAAAAGGTTAGTTTTATAATGAATACAAGAAAGGAACACCTAGAAAAGGAACTCACCATTGTTCTCCTTCTGCACAATCTCAATCATGTCGCCGGCGCGCACCGTCAGCTCGTTCTCCTTTTCGCTGCTAAAGTCGTACAGCACCTTGGCCATCATCTTGGGCTTAGCCGCCGGTGCCGGCGGCGGCGGCGGGGGCGGCTGTCTACCGCCGCCGCCCGCTGCCGCCGCCCCTTGCGAGTTGGCAGCAGCGGCCGCGGGAACCGGTCTCTTCTGCTGGATAGGCAGGGAGCCTGCAATGGCCGAGGCCACGGGCCTGGCGGCGGCAGAGGCGGCGGGCTTGGCGCGGGGAGTGGCGACCGCAGCGGCAGCAGCAACAGCAGCAGCAGGGGTTTGCGCCGCGTTGGGGAAGCCGCCGGCGCGCGGCTTTGTGTTGCGTGCGGCGCCAGTGAGGCGCGAGGGCCGGCCGCCGGGGCCGCCAGGGCGAATCAGCTTTCCGCGCGTAATGGGGCGCGGCGCCACGGGCTTGCCCTTGGGCGTCGGCCTGGACACGGAGCTGGGCGACTCGCCGGGCTGGGTGTGGATGGCGCCGCTCTTGTAAAAGTCGACGGCGGTCTGGGAATCCTTGAGCACCTTGACGGCCTGCATCTTTCCGGGCTTCTTGGCGTACTCGATACTGTCGGAAATCTTCAGGTTGAGCCCGCCGGACATGGCGCGCTGCATCTGCGTGAGCATCTCCGTCTTGAGCAGGCAGTTCAGCAACGGGTCGGGCTCCTGTGGAGAGCCAAAACCAAGCGAGAACCAGTCGTCACGTGATGTCGACAGGCCCATGAACTTGATGGCCACGAGCGGTATTTGCCGCTCGATGATGATCTGGGGCTGTCCGTTGACAAGCAACTGGGCAATGATGTAGAACTTGCTGTTGGTGACAACAATGGTCCGCGGGCTGGGCTTGCTGGACCGGCCAAACTTGTGCTCCAGAAGCTCGCCGCGGCACGAGAAAAGAGCCTTTTCACTGGACGAGATGCCGACGGCCTTGCGCATGTGGGCGCCAGGGCCCGACGAGCTGTTGAAGCCCAGGTAGTCGCCGAGGAAGCGACGCGAGCCCAGGATGCTCATACGGCGACGCTCCTTGCGGGCGCCAAGCAGACGGTGGCCCTCGTCGCGCAGCTGCAGGAACTCGGCGCCGGTGCGCTTCTTGCGCCACACGCGCTGGATGCGGGTGGCGGCCTCTGCGCGGTAGGCCAGGTAGCCGCGCCACATGCGCTGGATACGCGTGGCCATGTTGTGCCAGTAGCGGTCGCGCATGGTCTCGAGGGCAAAGAGAGTCTCGGGCGACTTGACAAAGGCCTTGGTGGTGCCCAGCTGCCACTCCTCCTTGGGTATGCTGGTGTCCTTGAGAATCTCCTTGGTAGCAGCCTCGTAGGACCCGGTCCACGTGTACTCTCCGGCGTACGAGGTTGCGGGCGACAGGAGGAAGAAGCGCTCGACAAACTTTTCAAAAGTCTGGCGGTAGGCAAAGCCGGCGCGGCGGATGCGCACGTTTTCTTGCAGACCGAGGTACTTGACCTGGTGCAGGACGTTTGCGGTGTTGTACTCGGAGGGCGACTTGTTCTCGTTGGGCTTGATGGTGCGGATGTACGAGGGCTGGCACTTCATCAGGGTGTCGACCAGGGCATTGGCACTCGTCTTGATGCGGTCGCCGGCCGACGGCGGCTGGCGGCGGTTGTCCTGGTCGACCTGGTTGGGGAACAGGGCGTGGACAAACTGGTTGCCGCTGGCCTGCAGCAGGTTCAAGAGACCCTTGAGCAGCTGGTCCTTGTTCTTGTCGGTGATGCCCTCGACGCTGTAGCTCACGTCGCCGGCGTAGTGCTTGATGATGAAGTTGCCCTGGCGGGGGGTCAGGTGGGGGTTGGACATGCCGTTGATGCCCTGCATAAAGGTGCGGTCGCAGGCGCCGGAGTCGGCGTGGGCGGTCTTGGTGGCATCCTTCATGGCGGAGAAGATGCCGGGCGGGCGCACCTGCTCAATGAGCTCGCAGACAATCTTGTTGTCAAAGTACTTGATGGGGGTCCACTGGATCTGCTCGCGGGCGTACTCCTCCTGCTCGGCCTTGAGGGTCAGCTGGATGAAGATTTGCTGCAGCTTCTCGTTGACGTAGTTGATGCACAGCTGCTCGAAGCTGTTCTTTTCAAAGATCTCAAAGCCGTAGATGTCGAGGATGCCGATGCTGTTGGTGGTTTCCTGGTTGGCCTTGAGCGAGCGGTTGACGCGCACGACGATCCAGTCGAACAGGCTGTTGTAGATGGCCATGGCGAGGGCGTCGCGGGTGGAGGTGGCCTGGGTGGGGTTGGCGGGCGACTCGATGACCTCGCCGTTGCGCGGGGTCAGGATGCGGATGGTGATGGCGCTGATGACTTGCTGGGCGGAGCACTCGAGCAGGTAGGCGACAAAGTCGACGACGGACTGGTCGACAACCTCGGCCCAGCCGCCCTGGTCCTCGCGGAACTGGATGTTGCCGATCCACAGGATGGCGGACAGCATGCGGAAGATCTGGTCCTGCTCGGGCTGGCTGAGGCCGATGATCTTCATGGCGTTGAGGGTGTCGCGGTACTCGGCCAGGTCGTCAATGCCGTCAACGTCGTAGCACCTGGACTGGCTGGTGTAGACGTAGGTTTCGGGGGTTTGGATGCCAAAGGTGGAGCGGTATGTGTCGGAGGCGCCCTTGGTGAACTGGTAGAAGATGTGGAAGTTGCGCTCGTTGGCGATCTGGCTGACGACACGGGACTTTTCGAGCAGGTAGTTGGTGATGTCGGCGCCAATGGGCTCGCCTTGCGGGTTGAAGTGGATCTGCAGATACTTGCCGAAGCGCGACGAGTTGTTGTTGCGCAGGGTCTTGGCGTTGCCAAAGGACTCGAGCAGGGGGTTTGTTGCGAGCACCATGTCCTTGATCTTCTGGATGTCGCCGCCGGAGCCGCCCGACACGCTGGCAATGTACTGCATGATGCGCTTGGCGGCCTCGGTCTTGCCGGCGCCGGACTCGCCCGAGATGATGACGCACTGGTTGTCCTTGTAGGCTTTCATGTTGTAGTAGGATGATTCGGCAATGGCAAAGACGTGTGGCGGCATCTCGAGGCGGTTCTTGCCCTTGTAGCTCTCGAGCACGGGGTCGGTGTAGATGCCGAGGTCCTTGAAGGGGTTGACGGAGACCAGCACATGGCCAATGTATGTGTAGATTTCGTGGCCCTCGAAACGCTTCTTGAGGTTGTCGTTGATGGCTTCGTTGCTGACCTTGCTGAGCAGTGTCAAGTCGGTGACACCGATTTCCTTCTTCTTGGTGGCCTCGAACGTGGCCTTTTTGGGCCGCGATGAGGCCTTGTCTGGTCCGCCGGCGCCGCGTCCGCCGCTACGCGCGGCCTTGTCCTTGGGGCGTTTTGAAATGGCCTGGCGGGAGGGGGAAGGGGAGGGGGAGGGGAGGCGAGTTAGCAGGTTAGTCATGGAT
>JAXHKQ010000609.1:0-10750 GCA_038407185.1 Chalaropsis ovoidea
TTCTTTTTTTCTTTTTTTCTTTTTTTCTTTTTTTCTTTTTTTCTTTTTTTCTTTTTTTCTTTTTTTCTTTTTTTCTTTTTTTCTTTTTTTCTTTTTTTCTTTTTTTCTTTTTTTCTTTTTTTCTTTTCTTTTGCTCTGTGTGTAGCCCCCGTTCCCATTTCAGCTGGCTTGCGGGAACACACCTTGTATTTCCATGTTCTTAGCCCACGGACCACAAGTACAAAGATACAAAGATACAATGCAATATACACGATATGTACATGATACAAATGACGCCGTGGCCAAGCCCGCAACTCGCACTGGCTCTTTCTTAATTTCGCTCCAGTCCTCTTCTCCACCGGCCAAAGGCTCACCAGGCTGGCGTGTGCGGCGTCTCTCCATTAACAAAGGCGCAAATTGTTCTTGTGACTTTGTTTTCCTTTGCTTGCTTTGCTTTTGCGTCGTCACTCTCACACGCTCAATGCGCACTGCCAGCAGAACCGGCCACCAGCCGGTCAGTGGGCCTGTTTTGCACATAAATATTGGCACGCTTGGCCTGGCGTCTGGCCAAAGCTGCGCACTTTTTTCTTTTCTCTTCATTTAAAGGTTTGGTACAGACATACGGTAGCAGAAGGGAGACCGACTAAGACTCCCCTCCCCTCCCCTCCCTAGGGTGTCCGGGCCACGCACGAGCGAGAGATAGCACCCGAAATCAGGTGGTCGGTCACTGACAGAGCAGAGCAGAGCCGAGCGGACTGACGAAGCCGAGGACTCCGCCGAGGGAGTTCCTTGAGCTTAAGTTGAGAAGTGGGGTGAGGGAGGCTCTGGGGCTTCTATTATAGAGAATGCAAGATGGAGTGGTGGAATGGCTGGCAGAACTGAGAGCAAGGAGCAGAAATGTACGATGTGTGCGGATCTTCTCTTCGCGGTCTGTCACAGTATATACAGATGTATATCTCGACAGATCCCATCCGCTTAGGGTTGTGCCGTAACCCTCGCAACTCATACCTGTTAATGGACGTCAGAGTAATCTACTTCATGCTTTCGTCAAACGCCCCTCGGTGATCAGTGCAGCATGTGTACGGGCTCACTCTGCGATCTTATCTCTGGACCTCCGCCTCCACGCCAGCTTGCTGATATCATGCGAGCTGCTCAAGATGGGCAATGTAAGCTCGCCCTTCTTCCCCTCTCCACTCTCCCCTCTTCCCTCTGTCCTTCTCTTTTTTTATTCTTGCTTTCCTTGCGCCTCCGCCCTCAGCACTACGTCCTGTGCGGCCGGGCCACATGGGCAAAATGCAACACGTGCGGCTTGAGATGGTGCTTGGTTAGACACGGCTGCAATGGCCTGCGACAAACTGGGCAACCAAGCCCCTTCATGTGTATTTGTCAAACTGCACATATCATATCCCAGCCGAGATACAACCGTAGAGCCATTACCTGTAGAGCACCTTCGAAACATCACGGGGCGTAGAACTATTAGTGAACGATCAAAACGACCTGTAGGAATGGCCTAGTTCTAACTGAAACAACACCTCACTGTGGGACATGGCTCACTGGCTGAGACGACTGAGACTGAGACCGACTGCAACCAAGGCCAGCACAAAGCACAAACATGCGACTAGCAGAGAGTGCTCAACCATAGAGGGAGCTTTGTACTCTTCTCGTGGCGTGCCCGCCCCTTCTCCCCCCTTCTTTTTGTTATGGCGTCTCTTTTGTCTGGCCAGCCACGTGCTAAGTCTTCTCTGGTCCTACCACACTGCTGGCTGCTGCTGCCTCTGCCGTCATTGCCACTGCTTTTCGTTTTTTGTTTTCTTGTGTTCCTCGGCGCCACGCACACGCCACTCTTCTCATGTTTCCTCGCGGCCCTATCTTTTCGACAGCTTGACAGCACATTGTCAAGTGCGCTGAGGACAACAAAATTATCGTGCGAGACAAGGACATCTGTGTGAAGAATTCTCTTTAAAGCAAGGCAAAGCAGTGTTCAGAGAAAAGAGAAGCTTGCTTGTATGTTGCGGACTGAATCTACAGCCCCCATGCATCAGTGCGCACTTACTCGGCCCAAGCAACGCCGTTTGGCGCCGTTGTTGGGCGCCTATTTCACGAGTCGCCGGCGGTTGCTTGTAGGCCTACAGTAGCATTTGCTCTACACTATCATAACAAGAATGGCGACGTTAATCTGCAGACTGCGAGTTCTTGTTGCAGCTTACAGTACTTTATAAGTACACAAGTACATATACTTTGTAGCCCGCTCTCCAATATCCATGCCCAAGGGAAGGTCCTCACCACAGACGACAATGTCACATACATGTTAAGCAACCCATATGTAAAGGCTCACAGTCAAGATGTCGGCACTTGGTCTTAGACGACATCTCTGGCATTAACACGAATACAGGCTTATCGTGCACCTATACCGGTTTTCTTCTGTAACACAACCACGGAAGGCTGCATCAAGTAGCAATCCTATAATAGTAGTACTATTGCTTAAATCACTCGAGCCGGTCTTTTCGACAGTGTGAAACGGCCGCCAGTGCTGCCTCTAAAGCAGTCGTGTTTGCCTGTATATCATGAGAACGAGAATATATGCGTGTGTGCGTGTAAGTTGATGGGTTGTCGTCGGGCGAAAACTTGGGTAGTTGCGAAATGTTCGCTACTGTGTTGCCAACAAAGCAACTGCCCACGCACACGCCTTCCACTGCAAACCGAGGGCAGTTTCCCGACATGGAATCAGACAAACGGAAAACTTTTTACTTCCTGCCGCACTTCATCAACTTGACACATTTCCCTTCCGCACAAATATTTTCCCCTTATTTCACGCCCCTCAGTATCCCCAAGCACCAAGCATCACCGCCCACGGCTTTCAAGCCCACACACATGCACATACACACACACTACAAGCATATCATCAGGAATCAACAACGCATCAAGGTAGCAGAAACTCAACTTTATCGCCAAGCCCAAGAACACACCTCACCAACCAAGCAGACCACTAACCCTGTCGCCGTAGTACATGTTTCCAGCAATGATTGGCTGTGTGCTTGTCGCTTCACATCCCCCTCCTCCTTCGAACTCCTCCACCTCTCTTTGTTCCATCATCGCCGCCATCTTGTCTCCAAAAAAAAAAAAAAGAGAAGAAAACAAGCCACCGAGAACCCTCAGTCCGATCTGCTGATGCTTTGCCCGGTACGAATAGTGTCAATGCTGCTCCATCCTCAGGTTGAGGTTGGCCGACATCCGCATCAGCCACTTCACCATGTCACAGGCCGCAGCACGGCCCGCACTCAGTAACCCCATACCATATGCTGGAAATCCGGTCTTCACTCGACAACGCTCGACGGGCTAAAGGCCCTTTGTCTCTGTTCACTGAGACCCGCATCTCTCGCCCGTGGGGATTAGGAGACCTGCTGTTTCAACCCTTCAAACTCCACCTTTTGTTCTGCATGCGACCCAAAAGAGGACATTGGGACAGCGGCTGCACTGGCTGCAAAGTCATCGTTGTTTGTTGCATTCGCTATCGAGATGGTTGGTACGCGGTTGCTTACTGATGGCTCTCTCTTCAGCCCCGGTCCCTGTGAGCATGCAGATCCTTGCTAATACTATGCCTTCTTTAGCTCTCTGCCTGGCTTGCCATATGCCTATATCCTTGTCCTTCCTTCATTGTATCCTTTGAGTTCCTATTTCATGCCCTGGACTTCCTCTTAGTCCCAATTGTGGCTTTGTAGTCAACCATCGCAAGCGCTTGATACTTACGTACTTCGTACTGGTACGGTACGGTACACGGCACACTATATCCGTTGCCGTGTTCTGTTTCCTAGGCTGGCTGGTGAATGGCCTAGCGGACTTGAGCTGAAGCAAATGTATGCATATGCGTACATTTGTGAGGTCTACGGCACCAAAGTCTCAAACACGGACTGGCTCACTCACCTTGTCCGTTTGCCTGTGTTTCTGCGGGCCTCTCCAAATTGTGTAAAGACAGCATGCAGTGCATGCATCCTCCATGCAAGGAGGGGAGACTTGTTTTTTACTCTCTTTGGCTTCTAGGCCCACGAGTAGGTGCAAGTGAGTACATCGGCCTGCTCAACATCACGGCCGGCGGCCGGCGGCCAGCGACCTAGACCACAGAAGGGATAGGATATTGCACATGGTATTTTCCATACCTGCCAGCTCTGCCCAGCTCTGTCCAGCCCAGACCCAGAAATGAGCACACCAACCCCCATCCATGGCAATAGGAGGGAGAGAGTCTTCGTTGTTGTTCTCTTTTCAAGCCAGCCCGTCCAGACCGACCTGCCGTCCCGCTGTGAGGAAAACTACATTGTGAGAGATATTCCCGCTTTTCTTTTCTTCGGTTCTCAATCCACATGCAAGAGTCCAGACTGAACGATTAAAATGGGAGAAACATAAAGAAACAAGTACGAAAAGGGCAAAAAGAAACAGGTAAGTCACTCTGTACCTGTACCAAGCCTGCACTTGCGCGACACTAAAATGTTGCCCT
Organism: Chalaropsis ovoidea; assembly: GCA_038407185.1. Classification (NCBI taxonomy): domain Eukaryota; kingdom Fungi; phylum Ascomycota; class Sordariomycetes; order Microascales; family Ceratocystidaceae; genus Chalaropsis; species Chalaropsis ovoidea. Next base: position 4,469 of record JAXHKQ010000609.1, read on the forward strand.
TAGACTTCAGTCGGCCTTTTTGAGATGCATCATACACACATGCATCCTACGTCGGCTCGGTCACTTTTGTTCTATTATTCACCATTTTTTTCCTTGGCATTTATTCTTGGGTTCTTTTTTCTGCTTGGATTTCCAACAGGGGAGCGAGCTGTCGCCTAAGAAAAAAAAAACAACAACCACATGCAAGCTTGCTGGGACTAGCTAGATGTGACTGGTGATGAACCCCACCCCCAATCTGATACAGAGAAAGAAGGCGGCCATACTCTTGGCCTTGAGGAAAGCCCTCAAGTCACCCACCAGGTTCGCTATCGTTTCCCCCGCCATTCCCATATTCAACTGGTCAGCGCTTTGCTTTACCCCGAAGCCTATCCTGACTTTATCCTCCGCCCAGCACAGAAAGCAGCAGGAGATCAAGCCCACCCCCAGGCGAGCCAACACCAAAACCAAGCACAAACTTGAAGTGAACGGAACCTTGTCATCTCGCGGTCCACGGCTCAAAAGCTCGCCCATGGCGAGCAGAGCAGTCCACAGCACACGTCCACGGTCCACAGTCAGTCACACCCACCCTCCCTGTCAGACTAAAAATCCCCAAGACCCATCTATCAGGCCAAGGCCAAGCAACGCCCAAGAATAAACCAAGGCCAAGAGCCAAATCAAGTTTGGCGTGCAGGTGAAGCAAAGCTCGAGCAAACTTGCACGGCATGCTCACGAGTTTTTGACTACTATAGGCGCCTATAATTCTTCTCTTTTATTTTCCTCTCCGAAGCGGAGTCTTGGCTGCCCGTAGGAGCTTCTTGTTCTGAGGGTTGTCCTTTGTTGGCTTGTATTATTCGTTGCAGATAGCACTAATGCAGCTCTTTTATGCAGATATGCGTGCGCATAGTCAACTGCGCTTACAAGCAACAGCAAGCAAGCCTTGGTTCTTATTGCTGTCTTTTGTTTTCTCCCGCCCCATCTCCATGGCCGTCGCCACAGCTGGACCCGTCTCCCAGGTCGAACGCAAGAAAACAACACGACACCTCTGCACATGGCTTGTTTCGAGTTTGATTGCTGCGCCGCAGCTTATACACGCAAGTCCATTGTTTCTGTATCCAACTATGGATATTGCTTGGCTAGCTTAGTCGATACTGGGCTATGTAAGTAGACATATGCTATTATAGGGTACTTTTCACCTGTAAAGCCGGGTGAACTAGCTACATGAGTACACCATGTGGCCCAGATGTCGGGCTGTTTAGTGCCATCTTAACCTTGAGGATTCTGATTTCTTTTGACACTCGGCTAGTCACGAAGACGAGACAAACCTTTCATCTGATAGGCTTTTTGGTAGTGGCTCTGGTATTGGATTGGCAGACGAAGGGTTTTGCAACAAGGCGCAAGAAAAAAAGCAGAAACAACACAACAGCGAAAACAAGAAAGGCTAGCCTTGCGTCTATCTCTGTCTTTGCCACTCCTCTCTTCCCTCTCCTCTATCCGCTCGATCTGAGTGGTGAATCGCTAGCCTACTTTTGACTTTTCTGGGCTGGTTTCTTTTCTCGTTTGTCGTCATCTTCCGGCGCCGAAAGACATTGCCATCCCCACTGCTGTCTTCTCAGGTCATGGTCGCAAAGTCTTTCCCGACCCTCGGTACCACAGAGCGAGTTCGAGACTGCTTCTCACCAGCCTTGGGATATTCCAAACGGCACTACCTCTACCTCTACTGTTCGATCTGCTTTGCAGCTTGTTCTTGTGAGGTATTTGACTCTCCTTTGGGCTTCTTCGTCTCTCTGCCTGCTTAGCGAGTAGCTTGTCACAAAATACTTTGTCTTGTCTACGTCTTCCTCTTCTGTCACTTTCTTTTTCTTTTCTTACCGTTGCGCCTAGCTTCTTTTGCATTGCGCCCCCCCCCCCCCCCAGACTTCTAATTTTTTTTTGCACTGGGCGTTCTTGATTTTATTTCTTTTATTTCGCATTTATCCTATTTCTTTTTTTTTCCTCCCTCTCTTTAATCGGTTCCTTTTTTTTTCTTCCTTTCCTCGTTTTTCTTTTCTATTTCGCTGGGAGCCGCATATAGCACAAGCTCTAACCAAGCACAAACCATCAAATTACTTCCTTATAAACCGTTTGCGCCGCTGCAACCTCTTTGGCTATACTCATCCACGACTTCTCTCTTTTCCTCCTCTCCTCCTTCGCTCGTCACCTGCACCCGGTCTTCTTCTACTTACATACATACACTTACTTACTTACCTACCTACTTACTAATAACCACCCACATAATATCGGCCTGATTGTGCTCCCGCACACAACCCATCCACCCTCCCACCTTATTCGTCTACGGCCGCCCTTGATTGTTCCTTCCACCACCCTCTTTCGCTCTTGATCGCCAATCGTATCCTGCCAATTTCGACTCTCTTCGTGATTCTCAGTGGACTGTTACGCCAGTCTCAATTTCAGATACTGTGCTACATACCATCACCCACCGCACCCCACCGCACCGCACCCCACCGATACCTCAATTACCATAATATACCTGCACCGCACCCATTTCCCTGCCGGCGACCGCTTCCCAACTTCAACATCCACCCACCCGCCGCAACAGGAACCTCGTCCAACGACTCTGTATCTAGCTGTGGACCCCGTCCCCCACCAACCCCCTTCATCCCCCCGATCGACTCCGTCTTGACAAGCACGACAAGCTTGCCTATCACCACACACAATGGGCAACTGCTTGAGCTCAAGTAACTCGGCAGAGGCGCAACAAAGAAAGAAAAGCCAGGCCATCGACAGACAGCTTGAGGAAGACAACAGAAAGTTAAGGAGAGAATGCAAAGTCCTTCTTCTTGGTACGTCCATGTCCATATCTACTCTATATTGCACCCCTTCGAGAACCCGTCATGTCGTCTAACACCTCTCGTGCTGCATATAGGCTCCGGCGAAAGTGGAAAGTCCACCATTGTTAAGCAGATGAAGATTATCCACCTTCAAGGCTACAGCCACGATGAGCTCCTCAACTACCGCCCGACCGTGTTTAAGAACCTCGTGGAGTGCGCGAGAGCCGTCGTCAGTGCTATGCGGCAATTCGAAATCGAGCCCATGAACGAAGACACGAGACAATATTGCGATTTCATTCTTGAATACGTCCCCGAGCCCGGCCCCGAGGCCGAAATCGACCCCCGCGTCGGTCCCGCCGTGCAGGCGATATGGAACGACCCTGCCAAGTTCCTCCTCATGGAGCGCCAAAACGAGTTCTACTTGATGGACTCTGCGACCTAGTATGTTTCCATGCCACCACATCACACCGAGCCGACGCAAGAGAATTGGAGAATGCGGAAGCGTCTCTTGTGCTCATGCTGGACGCTCGAGCTTCCTTGTGATTTCTCGTACTAACTTTGCACCAGCTTCTTTGACGAAGTCGACCGTATCTGCGACCCCACATACCTCCCCAACGAAATGGACGTCCTCCGCGCCCGTACCAAGACCACTGGCATTTACGAGACACGCTTTGTCATGGACCAGCTCAGCATCCACATGTTCGACGTTGGTGGCCAGCGCAGTGAGCGCAAAAAGTGGATCCACTGCTTCGAGAACGTCACGTCCATTATTTTCTGCGTGGCATTGAGTGAATACGATCAGGTCCTTTTGGAAGAAAGCACACAAGTGAGTCCTTTATTTTCGTACGCCACACCACGGCTGCAGGCAAAGTACCAGATTACTAACAAGATTGCCTTCTCTTTTGCCGTGTAGAACCGCATGCTTGAATCGTTGCTGCTCTTCGATTCCGTCGTCAACTCACGCTGGTTCAGACGGACCAGCATTATCCTCTTCCTCAACAAAGTTGATATCTTCAAGGAGAAGCTTCCCCGCTCGCCGCTCGGTAACTTTTTCCCTGACTATTCAGGCGGCAACGACGTCAACAAGGCCGCCAAGTACTTGCTATGGCGCTTCAACCAGGTCAACCGCGGCCACCTGAAGCTGTATCCTCACCTGACACAGGCCACCGACACCTCCAACATCCGACTGGTCTTTGCTGCTGTCAAGGAAACCATTCTGGAAAACGCCCTGATTGACACTGGTGTGCTGTGATGCAGCAGCAACGTCGTCGCACGGGCCCTCTGTCAGTCCCGTGGGTGGTTCTCTGCTTTCTTTTCTTTGCTTTTCATACTTGCTGGCCCATTACTCGGCCCATATCGGCGGCTTTCTTTTTTCCTTTTTTTTCTTTTTCCCTTGCTCTCTTTCTCGGCCTCACACGTTTGACTGGTGCTTCATTTTCTTCATTTTTTCCTTTCTTCTGCCCACTATCACAGCCTGTTTCATTTCTCTTTTTTTCATCATGGACGGGTTTTATTTCCTGTGGCTTAGCATCTTGTTTGGAGTTTTGGCGCTGGATATCATATACCTCTTTTTTTCTTTTCTTGGTACAGTCCTTTTCTTTTTTTCTCGTTCCTTTTTTTTGCCTGGTTTATCGATGTCTGATGCCATACTCACCTTCTTCTCTCTGCACACTCATACTCAACTCACGCTCATTTTGTCGTTGTTCTTTTTTTTCACTTCGGTTCTTATTTTTGTCTTATGTTGGGTTCTAGAATCATATGGTTCACGGTAAAGATCCGTCCATCTTGACGGCTGTCTTCTTTTTTTTCCTTCCTGTTGTTGTCTGGGATTTCTGTGGCGTTTATTCGGTTCATGGCTCATGTGTGGGGGAGGATGATGTCGGTATAGTTGGTATTGGAGATATAACTATATACAAGCTCTTCTGGGAGGGGAGGGTATCATGTAAGTACACTCTCTTCTTAATGGGGAGGATAAATATCATATTGTTCTGCTCCTGATATCTTTCTCGAGTCCCGGCTCATGTGTATACACAAATGAAGGCCGCCCTTGGCCGTGGACCCCAACACCGGCTCAACCCGGCTCAACTGCAAGAATGTCGGTCGTTGGTGACTTGGCTCACAATGACATTCTCTATTCGGTACATCCACGGCAAGCAAACAATTGTTTCTTGAGTTGTCTTGTCTCAGGTCCGTGATACAAGTTTATGTTTTTACAGCTAGAACCAGAGTTTGTCCGTCCTGTAGCAAGAGACATGCAAGTATAAGTACATGCGAGGGAGATGCATAGATACATACATCCAGCATCGATACATACACCCGGCATAAATAAGTACATACACCCATCATACATACGCACAACTCCAAAAGCCTGTGTTGGAGACGCGACGACAAAACGCAAATAGGAAAGAATGCGTGCAAGTGTACATGTGTACGTAAATACGGGTGTAAATGGATATTGCCAAATCCAGGACCTCCTCGCAAAGATGCCGAGCCGAATGTGACAATGTACTTTTGCTGCAAGAATGAATGCTGGAATACCAAGCACGAACAAGGAAAAAGAAGGAGAAAGAAAATAAAGGAATATGTGGATAAAGAGGAGAGGGACACTGTTGTCATACACAATAGCCAGTTCCGGACAGAAAGAGAGACAACTAACAAATAAAGATGGTCATCTTGGGCACAATGGCATGATGGCATGATGGATTCGTGCGGGCGGGCATTGCAGGAAGGGCGGCGAGCAGGCCAAAGGCGAAGGCAACGTAAAAGGAGAAGATGAATGCCACATTGAGCAGAAAACGAAGAAAAAAGAAAAGTGAGAGCATATAAAAACAGTGGAACGGCCTAGATTTGAGAGATGCCTGAGGTGGCGAGAAAGTGAAGCATAAAAAAGAATAAAAAAGAACAATAAAAAAAGAAGCAAGTAGCACCAGAAACAAACAAACAGCAAAAAAAAAAAGAATAAGGGAAGAGCTGCCTCGAACAGGGAAGCTGTAGGCAAAAAATAGCAAGAGGGAGACACAAAAAAGGGAAGGAGACAAAGGAAATAGGAAAGCTCGGGTGTGGAGAAGCTCGGATGCGGAGAAGCTTCGAAGCAGCTATTACCCTATTATCATTCTTGAGCTCTTGCGTTGTGCCAAGTTGGTGAGCTTGTTAGCCTGCCATTCATTCCACGCCATGCCATGCCTGCCTGCCTTTCCTGTAGCATCCCAAGGTAGTACTTGCTCTGTCTGTGGATGCATATATGAAAGCGTGACTGCCCTCTTCTTTAGCCCGGTGCTGAGCTTTTCCCCTCCTTCTTTCTCTCTTCTCTTCGTCTTCTCCGGCTGACTATCGAGATAGCCTCATTCTTCTTCTTCTTCTCCTCCTCCTTTAACGTATGTGAGCCGGCTTGTCGTGTTCGTCATCTTGTTTCTTTTTTCTTCTCCTTCTTTCCATCTTGGTTGACATATATTTACTCTCCTCCTTCCCGCCCCAC
>JAXHKQ010000610.1:0-10700 GCA_038407185.1 Chalaropsis ovoidea
GGGGGGGGGGGGGGGGGGGGGGGGGGGGGGCGGACAAGCAGGCAAACAAAACAGAGGCAGCGGCCGGCCGCGATAGTCACTAGACTACAAGAAACAAGAAAAGCACACGATAAAAGAAAAGAAAAGAAAAGAAAAGAAAAACTCACCCTGCAAGCTCCTTCTGGGCATCACTCAGAGTGGCCATGGTTTGATCGCAACTGCGTTGTTGTGCGTGCAACGGTGCAGGTTTTGCTTCAGTGCTGTTGTGAGGAATAAGCCGACAAGATGAAGAAAAAAGAAAAAAAGAAAAAAAAAGAAAAAAAAGTTTGAGCTTTCACGTCACGAGGCTGAGCCAAGAAAGTCAACGTTAGTCAATCTGTCAGCCTTGTCAACCTTGTCGCGGATAATTCTTTTTCTGTATCACCGACGGCGGCGGTCCGAGTTTGAGCCACAGCCAAAACAAGAGCAATAATAACGAATAAAAGAAGATATTTTTGATTAAAAGACTTAAGAAGAGAGAGAATGAAAAGAAAAAAGACTGCTGGGAATTCTGGCTCTTTATTGTGTCTGCTTGCTTGGCTCATCGCCTGTTGAGTGGCGCTAAACAGTGCACAAGTGTGTCGATTCAGGACAGCAAAAGATGGTCGTAAAGCACGGAAGTGTTTTGGTATTCTTGAAAAAATACACTTGGGAGAAAGACGGCGCAGTGTGATGCTCAACAGGTGAGAAGAAGAACTGCAAAAGGACGCTGTACAGAGGCCATGTCGTCAAGTTCAGCCAAGTACCTAACCCTACATGGTGGCAGCTAAAGTGCACTAACCCTATTAGCCACCACCTGTCTGACTTGAAGTGTGGCGGCTCGAGAGGCACCCGCGCTACTGTCTCGTGTAACGTCTCACAACGTGACATAACGAACAACACACAAATCGCCTGTTAAACCAGCAGAAAACTCAAAACTTCAATATTGGGTATCAAACATTCCATAATGATACAAAACAAGCCGGCCTTGCTCAACAAACAAGCAAACAGCCGGCCAACATGACAAAATAACAGCATATCTCATATCCCATCCTCGCTTCTACCCCAGCCGCCACTAGGGCGGGATCCAGCCAGTCTGCTCGATGGGCCACTGCACCCACAGCTTGTGCTCCTCGTCCAGAACGTCCCACGCCTTGGCCAGCAGCAGAAAACTCCAGCCCTCTAGCCACCAATGGCTCTCCAGAGACCGAATCATGATGGCGAAGTGGGCCATTATGACGATGCTCTCCTGCGTCTGGGCGCGCAAATGCACCAGGAACGGATCCAGGTCTGCAAACACCCAGACAAAAGCGTCGGTAATATCGGGCATGTACGGCGCGTCCGTGCACTTGAAGACGTTGATGTTGCGCGCGAGCTCGTGGATGGTGCTGACGTAGATGTTGCGCGCCATAGGGTCAGCCACCGTGGTGACGATGCGCTGCTCCATCTCGGCGATTTCCTTTTGGAGCGGCAGTATGTGCTCGGTACTGAGGTACCTGTCCCAGCGCCGCTTGCTGTGGCCAAAGAGCGGAGCCAGTGGGCCATCGTACTCTTCAATGCGCATCCAGGCCAGGCGTATGAGAGACTTGGAACCGCTGAGCAGGTAGATCCAGGGCGGGAAGGCATCGCTGTGAAGTACGTCGGTATGTTTGGTGCTTCCAAAACCTGGGACGTGGGGGGAAGTGCAGAGGGGCGGTTGTTAGAGAGAGTGTAAGAGAGTGGGCAGGTGTCTGCGCACACGCCAGCAGAAGAAAAGAAGAGGAGGAAGGCGGGGGAAGAGGGGAAAAGAGTGAAGGAATAGACAAATGCTTGACATACTAAAGAATATGGTCAGGATTGAGAACAGGTATAGGTACTCCCAGCCATCGCTGCTGGTGGCCAGGTTGGTCATGAGCGGGGTGGCCGCACGGCTGGCCATTTGGTGATATGCGAGCGCGCGGGAAAAGTAGAAATCGCGTTTGTGTGGCTTGTGGTGTGCGATGTGCAGGGCGGAAACAGCGAGGATGGAGCGCATGACGTATTCGCACTGCACGCCAAAGCGCACAACGGTGATGCGCCAGACATTGCGCACGCTGGGATCGGACGAGAGGGTGGCATAGGTCGAGGTAGTGAAGTTGTGGAGGAGTTCCAGGTCGACCAGGTTCAGTTCGTGGTCGCCGTGTAGGCCGCCAAGGCCGTGCGGGAGAATGGAGGGCCTCGGTACGGGACTAGCGGTGGCGGATACGGTTCCGTTGGGTGTCGTCGCGGAGGATGAAGGAGTGGTATATGGACAGGTGACGCCATGTTTGATGCAGTTGCGACAGGATGGACGCTCTTCGTCACACTGTAGAAAGAGGAAGGTCAAGGGTTAGTTAGCGCTTGTTAGACTTAGGGTAATGAAGTGAATGTGGATGTGATGTGATTATATGACAAGACACATGTGTGAGGAGGCAGCGTCTTGAATGGTTGACAGAAGCCCGTCCGGGAAAGACGGCGGGTCCGAGTGCCCGAACGGAGAGAGGAAATAGAAAGGAAAGCCTCAGAAACAACAGTTACACTGCAGGAAGGAGGATGGAAGGGCGCATGATGAATTGTACAAGTCACAAAAAACAAATACAGATTAAAGAAAAGAAGGAAGAAACGGGAAAGAAAGAATATAATAGGGTTCGCAACAGGCTCCCCGGTCCCTGGACACCAGGCTGATGTCATAGGACATATAAGAAGGATGCGCCAAGGACGCGATGCAGAAAACAGGGCAGACGGGAAGTAACCCCGGATGCCCGGGAACTTGATACGTTCCGGGATAGAAGTGGGAGGCGTAGGAAGGGCGTAGGAGGGGAGGCGGGGGGAAGTGGGATAGAGGAATACTTTGAGGCTCGAAGCAAGACAGAGCAACGAAAGAGGCTCACCTTGATTTTCCGAATCTTGCAGGTCCGACATCCCGTGCGAGACTTTGGGTGCGTCCTACGTGAGACCCCGAGTGTCGTTGTGACGGCGGCCGCAGCCGCTAGTCCGGCAGTAGTAACGGCCGTAGCACCAGCAGCATCAGCGGCCGAAGTGGCAGTGGACGTGTTCGCAGCCGCAGTCGAGAAAGCGGGATTTGTAATCGGGAGAGACGAGGAAGACGACAAGGTGTCTGGCCCGAGACCTAGAGGGGCGGTGGCGGCGGTTGTAGCGGGGCTCGGGGCTGAGGTGGGTGGTATATGAGACTGGCTGGCCATGAGAAGAGATTCGTTGGACTCTAGAGCCTTGGAGGCGGCGTTTTCTAGTTTGGACCAAGTTTCGCTAATCTCAGCGAGCTGAGCTTCTCGGACGAGGTCACGTGGCATGCGAGGAAGAGCCGGTGGGTAGAAAAGAGGCCGAGGCCGGGATGTGGGGGGATGTGGGAGGGGAGAGAGAGAGGCGGGAGGGACAGAGAGGACGTTAAATCACGTTCAATAGATATCAGACAAGAAGGGAAAATGGTGACGGCGCGAGTCGAGATATAGAGACGGCAGCTGGCATATAAGTCAAGGTGGTGGTAACGCATAAGCACGAGCTTCAGCTTGTATCTGTGCCTGTGCCTGTACTTGACCGGCTTGGTGGGAGAGAGAGCGAAGCAAGTAATAAGACGAAGAAATGCGATAAAATGCGATCAAACCTGGCGAGGTCCGGGCAGCTTTGCGGATGGCGCACATAAAAGAAGGCGGACTTTATGGACAGCAATAAAAAGGGAAAGGCGGTAAAACGAGATAATGCAGAGAAGAAGAGGACGATGACACGGCCAAAGCAAGTGACGAGAGAACTAGTGCGTTTATGTAGCTATGTTGCGTGGGCCGACGACGGGGCAGGGCGGCACGGTCTAAGTGACATGGACGAGTGTACATATTTATGTACGCAAGTGAAGACACTTATATTGCAGTACGGCGGCGCAGCCAGCACCAGCAATAGACAGCCAGCCAGACAGCCAGCCGCAGCAAGCATGGCTGCGGGACGGCATTCTCAAACACCGGTAGCCCGGGACTCCATCGGGCTCCTGGAAGAGGCCTTGGCCGGTACTCGGCGGAGATGGTCGGGCAGGCTGGGCCTGAACAAGAACAAAGAAGCAGGAGGGACAAGAAACAGTGGGAAAATGAGAGGGAGGGAGGGAAGAAGAAAAGAAGAGGGAGGGAAGAAGAAAAGAAGAGAGAGAAGAAGAGAGAGAAGAAGAGAGAGAAGACGGGGGAAGGGGGGCAGGCCTTTGCTGTGGGGTGGGCCACGGCGGGGAAGGGCTTTGATGGGAAGGAGGAGGAAGAGGAAAGTGCCTGTTTGGGATTTCTTTTCGTTTGGCTGAGTAATGTGAAGAAATGGGAAGTTGCCTGGGCTGAAATGGGGAGTCGATATTGCAGACCAGGTGTGTGTGAATCTCTAGAATCTCTTGAATCTCTTTTCCTGTGCGAATCTCTCTTCCTCGTCACCTACTGTGTGTGAATCTTTCTCCAACCCTCTACAATCCAAACTCCCTCCTTCTCCTCTGCCATTCTGCTTTTGCCTGCCCCCTCCTTCTCATAACATGAACTCTGTACAAACTGTGTCTTGTCTTCTTTCTGGCGGCCAGCCAAGCAAATACCCAAGCTTCCTCGGGACATTCGGATTTCTCGCATCCCGGTGTCAAAAAGAGGGTCTTTTCTCGGGTTGGCTGTACTGTTGTTTTTGTCGATTTATTGTTATTAACGATTATTATTTTAACTATTTTTCTGTCTCAGCGTCAAAGCTTTTAATTCACCGATTATTCTTCGATAATCCTTTTTTTTCATTTCTTTTGTCTTTTTTCTTTTTTCTTTCTTTTCCTTTGCTTTGTCATTCTTTTTCTCTGCTTCGTTTCCCCTTTCTTTGCCTCTCCGTGGCCCCTGCTTATACGTGAACTGCCGTAAACAAAACCACTACCCATCAGACTCACACATCCCCCTCAAACGACGACTCTGCGAACGACCTCCTCCACAGATGTCGTCTATATACATGAGATGTACGAATACACCCTTACCACTGGACTTTACACTACAGCCACTATTGCCGCCGTGGGTCTCTGCTCTGCTCCTCTCTGCTTCTCTCCGCTTGTAACATACTTGCAATGATGCCATCTTTCCAGCCCTGACTTTGGGTTGTGTATTTTAAGCTTCGGGCTCGAAAACCGCCTCCTCCAAACCTTATTCATCTCATCAGCCGCCAGTGTCGTTGCAGAATTACAAATGTATAAATTTAGATATAAAATACAGAACAGGTACCGGGCTAGATTGCCGCCTGTGTGCTACTCGAGCTTGCCCACCACATCGTACACCATACAGTCTACGTGACTACCAAACTACCTACATACTGTCTATGTAACTCCCAAACTGTCTACGTAACTCCCAATCGGCGTCCGCATACCCCGATAGCCTATCGGCAACTTCCAACGCCGCTACCCCACTCCCTCCCATCCAATCACAAGCCCCATCCACCCACCCCGGCCCCAGCCGCACCGTGATACCGCGCCATCGCTTGCCGACCAGACTCCCGGCGCTCTTCCTCTATGCTCTCAGTATTCCCGATGACAAAAACAATCCATGTACCCAGGTAGGCAACCAATACATCCAACTGCAGAATAACCAAGAGAAAAAAAACAAGGATCCATGGTCCCCTCGACACGCCCGGGGGCCGGCCTTCGTCCGCGATACCGAGCCCCAGCATCATTCGGCCGAGCCCCATATAAACAAGGAAAAAATACCAAAAAAAAAAATACAGGAGGCAGCCAGCATGGCCGCTATTTTCTCTTGCTTCTCTCCAGATTCCCAAGTTTGGCTCTGAAACCTTGGCCCCAGGCCCAGACATCGGTCAAGCTGGAAAGCCTAGCCAGCTTCGTGTTTTTCGTGTTCGTCGTCCAGTTCATCAAGGGAACAGTGAAGGGAATCACGCTGCTCCATGTGGCCCGTATAAGAGCTGCTAGCACAGTCAACACACATGGCAACGTGCCTGAGTGGTTAAAGGGTATGACTAGAAATCATATGGGTTCGCCCTCACAGGTTCGAATCCTGTCGTTGTCGAGATGTCTTTTTACGATTTCTTTTTCTTCGTATTTTTCGTATTTTTCGTATTTTTGTGCACTTTTTTCTTTTTTTCTTTGTTTTTTTTCTTCTCTTTTTGTTGTTTTCCTCGTTGTTCTTGTCATCTTCACCAGCACAATTCATTAACATTAACCTAACAAATTGAAACTATTCCTCAGTCGAGATATTAATAAAAAAAAAAAAGACCAAAATATATACCCAACGACAAACAAGAAACAAAAACAGAAAACGCAGAAAACAAGCCAAATGATATTAAAACAAGAGCAAAGAAATCAGAAGAATCCTCCCTTCGTCCTCTCGTCCTCCCTCTTCAACAAAATAACAAGACAAACATCCAGAAATATCTTGGCGTCATGCAATCAACGTCCTTTTCAAAAGGCTCGTCCAGATCCCTTCCTCCCCTCGCTCTCTCCCTCCCTCTCTCCATGTCCGTGGAACCGTGGAACAAAAAAAACTATATTAGGCAAGACACTTGGCCTTTCTCTTTCTTTTCTTTCCTTCTTTGTCTCCCTCTTTGCTTCAACGTGTTATTCATTCAGACAGAGAGAGCCCTTCTCTTCTCTTATTTGCCTGTGAGCTTGAATGACAACAGATCCGCCAGGCTGGACAGCGAGCATCCGTGCTTCAGGAACTCGTGCTGCAGAAGCTCCTCGGCCGACGCTCGTCTAGGCACGTCGACACAGAGGCAGAACGACAAAAAGTCACGCAGTTCCTTGCTGGGCTTGTCGGGCCGCTTGAGTCTGGGCGTGCCATTGGTGGCAATCAGATACAGCGCCTTCAGCGGCTCCTCATTCAGGTACGGCGGCTCCGACTCAATCATCTCAATCGCCATGATACCCAGCGACCAGATATCAACCTTGGGGCCATACTCCTTTTGCTTGACAACTTCAGGAGCCATCCAGTATGGAGTGCCCACCATGGTAGCACGCTTAGACCGCTGGTCCGACAGCTTGGCGCAGAAACCGAAATCGGTGATCTTGACGTGGCCCCGAGCATCTAGTAGAACGTTGTCCGACTTGATATCACGATGGATAATATTCTGCGAGTGCAGGTGATGCAAGCCACGGCAAGTCTAAACACATTGTTAGCATGCAGGTAGACCAAAACCACCCAAAATGAGCTGGTCCGTGAAAAAAAGTCAAACTTACCTCCAACGAGATGGTCGAGATCTGCTCCTCAGTAATCACAGGATTGTTGTCAATAACATCGGTAAGAGGGCCACCCTCCATGTACTCCATAACAACCCACAGTTCGGATCCGTTGTTGCGCAGGAAAGCATCAACAAAGTTCACAATGTTTTCATGGCGGCTGTCCTTCATCACCAGGATTTCGTTGACAATCAACTCCTTACGAGGCTGGTTGGCAAGATCCATCTGCTTGATGGCAACGTACGCCGGCTTGTCGGCCCGGCCAGTACGGGCCTCATTGCTTTCAATGACTCTACGCGCAGGCTTCGACGTGGTGTCAGGCTTGACTCTAGCAACATAGACGGAGCCAGAGGCACCCTGTCCAATCTTCTTTTGCTTCTGGTACGATATGTTGGGGTCTTCTTTCGAGACTGCGTCACGCAAGCGAGCCATAATCTCGCCCTCTGACATGGTAGACATGCGCACATTCTCCTTGCGGGGTTTGGCAAGTTGGGCCTCGGCATCCTTTCTGGGGTCCTCGGCCGGTGTGGCTGGCGTAGGTTTGGACACATTGAGAGGCTTCACAGGGGCTGGCAATCTAGATTGCTGAGAAGCGGCGGACGGACCAGGGGAGGCGCGAGGCTGAGAAGAGCCCGTAGGACCAGTGTTTTGATAGCGGGGCCCAGACGAAGACTGAGGAGGACGTTGAGATGAGCCGGTGGTGGCAGGGATACGACCAGGAGCAGGAGGCGCTGGACGCTGGGCACGAAGAGGCGCGGGGGACGGAACTCCTTTGGGAGTCGAGGGTGCAGCCCGGGTGGGGTTGTAGCGCTCGGAAGATGAGCCACCGTAGCCTCCTCCACCGAGCTCCTGTTTGGCCAATGGAATCTTTGTTTGCGGAATTGAAGCATTGTAAGCCTCTTGTTCACGACGTTCTCTCTCTTGTAGTTCGCGTTGACGCTGGGCTTCCAACTGCTTCTTGCGCTGCTCTTCTCGCAGGGCGTCTTGTTGTTGTTGTTGTTGCTGCTGCTGCTGCTGTAGTAGTTGCTGTTGTTGTTGTTGTTGCTGTTGTTGTTGGGCGAGCTGTTGCTGCTGCATCTGTAGTTTCTGGTCGGGAGGGGTTGGGCGCATGGGTGCTTGAGACATGTTGTCAAAAGTGGGTTGGCGCTGAGGTTGAATCTGCCTTGGGGGTGCCACCGAGGAGCCACCACCGCCATAGCCCATAGGCTTGGACATGGCGCCATTGGGAGCATTATTGTATTGTTGTGGCTGGTCTTCACGCTTGGTAAGATCGGTGTAGAAATCGAGAACTTCAAAGACGGCTTGCGGGTTGCGCTCATAATCCTCCTTGGTGATGGCTGAGTTGTTGAGCAACTTGGACCACTCTGGCGGCAGGCCGACAAACTGGCCTGATGAGGGGTCAAAGCCGACGTGGACAGCATGGGAGAAGTTGGTGGGGTTGCTAACACCGCCCAGCCCAGGACAAGAGCCGTAGATCAAATCGATCCATTCGTATAGGTCATCATCACTCTTGACCTTGATCTGCAAAGTCTTGGTGACACCGTCATCATCGCCGGGGCTGTTGGAGGGGCCGTTGGGGTTGCGCTTGATTTCTAGAATGGTTCCAGCGGCTTCAAGGCGGCCTACATTGACGACATCGCGTAGGAACAAGGTATAGGACACCTTGCCGCCTTCAGTCTTGTGGAAATCGAGGGACTCTTTGCGAAGGATAAGAAACTTGTTCTTCCAAGGCTGGATGAAGTTTTTGCCTTCTTTGACGTGGGCCCAGCCTTCTTTTTTGACGGCGACGCCACCCTGGCCATCGTTGCCGTTGTTGATGGGTCGAGTCTGGATGGGGAGCGCGATAGTGGTGCCGGAGTAGGTTGAGGTTTGTGTGCTTCGCATGGAAGCCATGGCCATATTGTTCATGCTGCCGGGAAGGTTCGTGTTCGGTGTGAGGGCTAGCTTGGGACGATCGCCAGGTGGTCGAGGGGCAGGGCCTGGGTTCATGAACTGGCCTGGGGTAAAACTGTGCCCGCCAGTGTTAGTAGACATGGTGGCTGGCAGAATAGGTCTTTAGTGCAATCGTCTCTTGGTCTCTTGGTCTTTAGTTCTATTTCGCTTTGTTGATATTGGAAGTGGTGGTGGCGGCGTGTTTGTTGCCGCTCAGAACGGTGAAAAATGAATGTGTGGGTTAAGAAAAAAAGCCGCCTTAAACTTGCAGACGCCTGGTTGCAGCTGTCCTTGAGGTAAAAGTAAGGTGATGTGGGAAAGCTTTGACCTGCTGGGAAGAGGAGGGGAGTAGGATTTGTGTTGGAGCGGCGGAAAAGAAAGGGGGCGGATAAGTAGAGAGCGAACGATATGGATGGATCACTAGATTAATAAGGGGTGTGTGTGTGTGTCCAAGGCCAAATTCGACTACTAGAAAAAAAACTAGTCACATCATTCACTCTCACTTGCACTTGGAAGCAAGTAGAAGAATGTTGTTTCACCCTCGAACAATCAGATGGTGCCAGTTGTAGATGATGATGGTAGCGCGAAATGGAGAAAGGGCCATGGGACAAAGACAGAGAGGGGGGGGGAGGAAAGCGGAAGTGCATACAAACAAACAAAAGACAGGAACCAGATACTTCTAGCTCTCTTTCTTCGATTTGTTTGCGCCACACCTGGAGAATAAACTTCGACTAGGGCGATGGATTCTTATTCAGAAGCTGCCAAGCGTAGTCTAAGAATCTCAGCATCTTTTGCCCCTGACGATTTATAGACGGGTGGTGGATATGGGATGGGGTAAGGGAGAGTTGGGTGTCGGTCTCCGTCTTTCGGTTATTCCATCATGGAAGGACCGTCGAAAACTAGCATCAAACTATGATGTTCGGGCCCATCTTGGGCACAGAAAGCACGACAGCGCCAGATCATACAGACAGCGCAAATCAGATGAGACGGCACGGCACTACAGAGGCCCCCAAATCAGACAGCGGCGTTTTCGAGGCATGTTGTTGGAGGCGAGTGGGTTTGTGATGATTGTCGCCAATTGTGGCAGTGATGATGAGATGAATACGTGTTGTGGTCATACAGCGAGCGGGCAGCGGGCGCGCGCATAGGTGGAAGAGTCGGTCGGGTCATCAAGGAGTAAAGAGACAACAAAGCGAAGGTAAGAACTATCAGATAAAGGCGTCAAGTGGAGCGGAAGCGGAAATGAAGGGAACAAAGAATGGACTGTCAAGACACTTACCCTTTTGGTGTTGCCATCATAAAGGACAGAAACGTTCCAAGCAATGCGCGACTTTGGAGGAGGGGGGGCAGCTGGTTTTAAACCGAAGTGATGGGGTTTCTTCTGGGGAAGAAGGCAAGGGGACTTGGTCCTCAAAAGACAGGTCAAGGCAAAGCAAGACAGGGCCTGAACTTCCTGGTAAGTTTGTGTTGCTAAGCTGGCTGGCTGTGTGTTGTCTCGTCTCGTTCAAAACAAGGAGCTGCTGGCTGGCTGGCTGTTCTTGTGGATGTTCTGGGATGGACTCGGTCAGCGTATCGGGGGGGAGGG
>JAXHKQ010000611.1:0-10657 GCA_038407185.1 Chalaropsis ovoidea
GCAGAGGCGGGCTTGAACGCGGCTACCGCAGCCCGCGCCCCCCCTCCCCCGCCGCCGGCAGTATACATAACCCAAGGCAGCCGGCCGGCGACAGAGACTGCCAGCAGCAAGCACGTGGCCGCGTAGCTAACCACCCCTTCTCTCTCTCTGCAGTCCAGCGCGCGCCTGACCGCCGCTCGGCCTCGCCCGGCTCGCTGCCCGACGCGCTGCCGACGCGCACCAAGCGCGAGCGCGAGCGTGCGGCCGCTGCCGCGCCCATGTCGTTCCGCATGGGCGGTGCAGGCGGCCGCGAGGCGGACACACCGGATGCAGACGGCGGCGACACGGCGACGGCCGCCGACGCGGACGCGGACGCCGATGCCGATGCCGCAGCGGACGCCGACGACGAGCCCGAGGTCGATGTCGACGGCGCCGACATGGATGCCATGCAGGCCATGCTTGGCTTTGGCGGGTTTGGATCGACCAAAAACAAAAAGGTGGCGGGCAATAATGCCGGCGGCGTTAGCAAGGAGAAGAAGTCGCAGTATCGGCAGTACATGAACCGCGTGGGCGGGTTCAATAGGCCGTTGAGTCCGCCGCGGGAGTAGCCGGGGGACGGGGCGGATCGGAGGGCAGTGGCGGTGTGTGTCGTCCGTCTGTCTGTGATCAGGCCGGCGGGTGTGTGATCAGGAAATAAGAGAAAGAAAAAAAAACAAGAAAAAAAGAATGACCCCAACCCGATTTGAACGGATAACCTTTTGATCTGGAGTCAAACGCGCTACCGTTGCGCCATAGGGCCTCTAATTGTGATAAGATGAGGTGCTACAATGGTAGATGTGTCCAAAACAGGCTGTGTGCTAGCTCGAAGATAACCTCTTCTCCGTGTATTAACAGCAAGGACCGGCTCTACATTCTCCTCCCGGGGTGTATGTACATGCCTCCGGTGTATATGCCTCCGGTCTACATCCCCCCGGGTCTATACCCCTCCGCTCTACACCCCCTACGTCCTACGTCCGGTAGTCGCCGTTGATAGTAATGTACTCATGGCTGTAATCACACGTCCAGTACGTCGCCTTGGCCACGCCCGTTCCCAGGCGCACGCGGATCTCCAGGTCCTCGGCCTCTAGGATCTCCGCGGCGCGCTTCTCATCGACCGACTCGGGCTCGCCGTCGACCAGAAGGTGCAACTCGCGCGAGCCGTCAGCCGGCACAAACGACACGCTGGTCTTCTCGGGCACAATGGCGTCGACGGCGGTCTCGGGCTGGCCCGGCTCGCTGACCAGCGCGTAGCCCGTGGCGCACAGGATGCGGCCCCAGTTGGCGTCCTTGCCGTACAGCGCCGTCTTGACCAGCGGCGAGCGCGCAATGGCGCTGGCCACGGTGCGCGCGGCGGCCTCGCTGGCCGCGTCCACCACGTTGATGGTGACGAACTTGGTGGCGCCCTCGCCGTCGCGCACAATCAGCTGCGCCAGCTCGGCCGAGAAGGCAGCCACCACGTCGCGCAGCGCCGCGTAGTCGGCCGACGTGGCCGAGGCCACCGTGGGGCCGCCGGCCGCGCCGTTGGCCAGAAACGCCACCGTGTCGTTGGTCGACGTGTCGCCGTCGATGGTGATGCTGTTGAACGAGCGGTCGGCGGCGTGGCGCAGCAGCGGCTTGATCAGCTCGGGCGCCACGGGCGCGTCCGTGGCCATGACGCCCAGCATCGTGGCCATGTTGGGGTGGATCATGCCGGCGCCCTTGGTCATGCCGGCCAGGCTGTAGCAGATGCCGGGCGCCGACGGCAGCGCAAAGGTCTTGGAGATCAGCTTGGGGAAGGTGTCGGTGGTGCAGATGGCGCGGGCGGCGGCAAGCCAGTGGTCGTGGTCGGAGCCGAGCTGGCTGTGGGCGGCCGGCACGTTGCTGACGATCTTGGTGATGGGGAGTCTAGACACGGGCGAGCAGTCTGTTAGCTTATCAGTCGGCAGTCGGAGTTGCTCGTCTGGCTGCGGCTGTAGCTCACCTCTGGCCGATGACGCCGGTGCTCATGACCAGCGTGCCCTCGGCGCCGCCCGCCGCCGCATCGGCCGCCTCGCTCATGAGTCGGGCGTCCTCCAGGCCGCCCTTGCCTGTGACGGCATTGGCGCAGCCCGAGTTGATCAGCACGCTGTGGATGCCCTCGTTGCCCTTCTTGGCCAGCAGGTCGCGGCTAAAGGTCACCGGCGCGGCCTGGAACTTGTTCTTGGTGAACACGGCGGCGGCCGCGCACGGCGTGGTCGACGAGATCAGCGCTAGGTCCGGCTTGGTGGTGTTGTTCGGCTTGACGCCGACAATGATGCCCGAGGCCAGGAAGCCCTGCGGGTAAGTGCCGCTGGTCGGCACGTACTTCTTCTTGGCGGCCGGGACGGAGTAGCCCACGGGCGCCGAGTAGAAGCGGACGGAGTGGCACCACGCGGCGGCGGCGGCGGCGGAGGGCGTGGCGGCGGGGAATCTAGCGGAGCGGGCTGCGGCTAGCATTGTGGCTGATTTCGGAGACTAGATGCACAAGAGAAGGAAGAGCAACAGAGAAGCAAAAAGGATGGAAGCTTTGGCGTGAGGCGATCGCCAGATAAAGCTGGAAATGTGGGGCGGAGACGTACACAGCCAATGAGAGGCGGCGACGGCCCGCTCGTTATCTTATCGGCAGCAGATGGCCGCTAGCCGGCCGGGGAGGGGAGGCCGTGAGTCACGGATGGCCGGTGGCCGGCGGCCTGGGGTAGTATGACGCATGAGAGGGGGGGAGGGCCAAGGGGGAGAGACAGCAGAGTGACGGTGACGTGAGGGTTGGGTGGGTGAGGATCGAAGAAGGACTGGATAAGGGTTGCCTAGGGTTACACATTGATCACCGCGTTGCAGACACTCGTTCTATTGTACAGTTCTATCATCCCCTGCCTCATGCACTCAGCGTGCCCTTGGTACTCGGCACCTCGCCCTCCTTGCCCTTGACGCGGGTAATGGCCGTGCGGATGGCCACAGCTAGGGCCTTGAAGGCGCTCTCGGCACGGTGGTGGTCGTTGTCGCCGTGCAGGCAGTGCACGTGCAGCGTGATGTGGGCGCCCTGGGCGAAGCTCTGCATGCAGTGCGGGATCATCTCGCACGACAGGTCGCCAATCTTCTCGCGCTTGAGGCCCAGGTCGATGACGCTGTGCGGCCGGTTCGAGATGTCGACCACGGCGCGCGACAGCGCCTCGTCCAGCGGGCAGTAGGCCGAGCCGAAGCGCGCGATGCCGGTGGCTGAGCCGAGCGCCTGGTGGAAGGCGTAGCCCAGCGCGATGCAGACGTCTTCGGCGGTGTGGTGGTCGTCGACTGGGGGGGGGACAAGGGGAAGGGGTTAGCCAGGGTTCGGACAGCGGAGGGGAAGGGGCCGGCCAGGGTTCATACTGTTCGGCTCCGCTTCCACCTCCGCATATGCTCTGTGCTACGTACTGTGCAGATCGCCCTTGCAGGCCAGCACCATGCTCCAGCCGGCGTGCTTGCTGAGCGCGTGCAGCATGTGGTCCAGGAAGCCAATGCCGGTGTTGATGCTAATGGTCTGCGACTTGCTGCTCTGGGCCGCGTGGCCCTCCTTGGCGGCCGCGAGCAGCCGGGCGTCGGTGTCCGGCGGGAAGGCGCCGCCGTCCAGGTTCAGGGCGAGCTGGATGCTGGTCTCGTTGGTGTCACGGGCGAGAGCGGCCCACCGGGGGGCGGGAGCGGGGGCGGAGGCGGCCATGGTCGTCGGAGCGGGGGTCGGGATCAGCGGTCGGATGGGTATTCAAGCGGGGGAGTCTCGGCGGATGGTCGCGGCGAACAAAGAAGCAGACGCAGCGATAGTGACAGCGTCAAATCACAATGACGATAATGATCAGCTGCAAAAAAGCCTTGTCCTGTGCAGTCTTTGTTTTGTGGGGCTTGTACCTACGCACCCAAAAATAGCTGTGTTGGTACTTCTGCCACGCTGTCGATCTTGTCCCACACTAGACCGCGCCTATCTCGCCTACTATGAATAGTGGGTCTTGGCCACATGAAAAGCGGGTCCTTCTCCGGACCTGGTAGCGTGCTGCAAAGCGGCGATCTTGACGGCCGGCCGTGAATTCAAGACTACTAGAATGTTTTTGATTTTATTTTTATCTTTATTCTTTTTATTCTTGATTTTGTCTATTTTCTCTTGATTTTTATCTGACTTTCATCCAGGGTAGTTGCCTGTCCGCGAGCCACGTTCCTTCCCAATCACAGCCCCCGTTTCGATTGGCTTCTCCTGATTTCCACAGCCTTGCGTCGCAGCCTTGTCCTCTGTTTTTTTGCGACACAGCGTTTGCATTGGCTGCAGCTGCACCTCAGCCTCGACCTCATCGCGTCATCGCCGTTCCAACCCGATCCCGTCCTGCTATATATCCGCCGCCCCCCTGAGACCTCCGCCGGATAGCTCGCCGCACCCGCCACCAACATGGCCACGGCCGCTCCTCTCCCGGCCGCTACCACAGCCGCCGCCGCGGCCCCCACATCGCCCCGGCGTCCAGCCCCGGCCCGGCTTTCGCGCGCGGCCAAGATCGTGCTGCCCATCCGCCGCGTGGCCTACCTCAAATGGAAGCGCTTCTTCGTCGTCATGCTGCAGGACGGCGCATCCGAGTCCACGTTCGAAAACATGAGTCGCTTCCTGTGGAAGGACCACTACATCGCGCCGGACCCGCTGGCCGTGCTGATGCTTACGCCGCGGCTGGATGGCTACGCGCTCGGCCCGCGCATGCACATGTACCTGTACTGCGCGCTCAAGGACGGCTACCTCGACGTACCGTCCCTCCTGGCCGCCACCCTGCGCTTCACCACACTCGGCGCCCTCGGCAAGCCGCCCGGCTCCGACAAGACGCGCTGGCAGAGCTCGTACGCCTGTGACGAGGTCATCTTCTGGCGCCTGGCCAAGTGCATGGCCCAGCCGCTGGCCTCCAGCTCCGGCCCCACGCCGCGGCCCGAGACCGCCATTGACACCCTGCTGCACATTGTGCAGCGGCTGGCAGCCTGGGTCGATCTCTTTGTGCACGTCTTTGGCGTGCTGGCTAGCGACGTGCTCGGCCAGATGGTCGATGTGAATACGCGCATAGAGATTGAGTCGACGCATACTGCTTTTGTCACGCTGCTGCTCCGGACATGCGAGCACCCCGGCGTCCTGCGCGCGCGCTGGCCAAGCCGTATGCCGCAAGTCCGTCTTACCCGTGGTCTACAGAGCTTGCAGCACCCCCGCTAACCACTTTCTCTTCTAGAATGCCGCAAGGCCATGGCGCAGAATCTGCAGGTCTTTATCTCCTCGGTGCAAAACCCGCAAATCATCGAACGCCTCAACAACTTCCGCGCCACCATGGCCGAGCTGGACCCGCCCACGTCCGCCTCCGAAGCCGAGGCCGAGCAGGAGGAGTCGGCAGCCTCGGCGCTAGCGCTAGAGGCGGTGGCGTCCAAGCACATCCCGCTGACGAATTCGCGCGCGGCCCTGTACATCTACTTGAATGCTTGTGTGAGTGCCGCAGGTCGATAGCCCGGGTACCGGGGCACCGGGCCCTTACGCCACTACGCCGACGTATGCTAACCGGCTTGTCTACAGCTTGTAGGACGCCCCATCATAGACGACGCTATACTGTGCAATCTCATCCGAAACAGATATGAGGTAAGGAGCAAGACCTGGCTTTTGGAGCTAGCCCCCGCAGCCCGCCCCCGGGAGCCAGCCCCCGGGAGCCCCCGCGAACCCCCGCTAATGCTCTCTCCAGCACGACATCCAAAACGGCATCGTCGACCTCATCCTCGCCTCCTTCGACGTCCTCGCCAACGCCGCCTTCCAAAACGAACACAAAAGCACCGCCCAGCTGCTGCGCTCCTATCTCACCAACAAGCTGCCGCTGCTCATCGTCACCCTCAGCGCCGGCCTCTACCCGCCCACCACGCCCGAGTTCGTCATCCAGATGGCCCTGAACCAGGTCGACCCCAACACCTTCCCCACGCTGGCTGCCATGTTCGACGACACGCGCAACAACAACAACGACTTCACGGAAAACATGCGCGACGAGTTCTGCTTTGCCTGCTGTCTGCACGGCCTCATCGCCGAGGCCAGCATCCCCGCCCTGCTCGGCGAGACGTACAGCACGCTGCCGCCCGGCGGCAAGTACCTCAAGGCCACGCTAGTGCACGACGCGCTCAACGACCCCGAGCGCGCCGTCAAGCTGCTCGACGAGCTGGACAAGACCAACGGCAACGTCGGCGCCGTGTGCCAGGCCCTGGTCACCGTCTTCGGCCAGCTGTGCGCCGCCCGCGACACGGCGCTGCTCAAGACGCTGTGCAGCCAGCTGGCCCGCCAGCCGCGCGCGCTCGACGTCATCCAGCTGTTTGCCAAGCCCGTCACGCTGCTGCAGCCGCTGTGCAACCTGCTCGACGGCTGGAAGTACGACGAGGACCAGGCCGAGTACCAGCCCGTGTACGAGGAGTTTGGCTCCATCCTGCTGCTGGTCATGGCCTTTGCCTACCGCTACAACCTGTCGCCGCCCGACATGGGCATCCGCTCGCCCGACTCGTTCGTGGCCAAGCTCATCCGCGAGGGCCATCTTAGCAAGACCCTAGCCGAACTGACCCCCGCCGAGGAGGCCCACCTGTCCGACTGGACCCACGGCCTGTTCGGCACCGACACCGGCGGCCTGACCGACGAGCTGATGGCCTCGTGTCCGCCGCAGGACTTTTACCTGCTGGTCGCCACGCTCTTCAAGAACATGGTCGTAGCCAACAGCGAGGGCACGCTATCAGACGACGCGCTTAAGGGCGGCATAGAGTACCTAGTAGACACCTTTCTGATGCCGTCGCTGGTGCCGGCCGTGCTGTTCCTGGCCGACCAGCTGAGCGTCGATCTTGAGCAGGAGCAGCTGGCCATGGTCAAGATCCTGCACCTGATCTTGCAGCCCAAGGCCATCCACAACGACACCGCGCCCATGCTCGTCGCCGTCATGAACCTGACCGCCAAGCCGCTAGAGCGCGCCCTGCGCCGCTACCAGCGCCGCTACCCCACCAGCCAGGCCGTCGAGCCGCTGCTGGCCGCCATCAAGGACAGCATCCCGCTGTCGCGCCGCACCGGCGGCGCTGACCACAACGAGCTCGAGGCCTGGTGCGCCACGCCCAGCGGCGGCCTGGCCATTGCCGTGCGCTCCACCATCCACGGCTTCGTGCAGTGGAGTCTGAACCCCATGGTCGGTGCCTCGCCCACGCTGTACACCCACCGCCAAATCCTGGTGGCCATCCGCCGCATGACGGCCCAGCACGTCATCCGCCTCATCATCGACGAGATCAAGACCTTTACGGCCCACGGCTCGCCGGCCCAGAACATTGTGTACGACGTGGCCCTGGCGCTGATCATCTCGCCCGAAATCACCAACTACCCCGAGCCCGTGCCGTACCTGGTCGACGACGCCGGCAACATGCCCATCCCCACGCAGCGCCGCCTGACGCTGCGCGAGGTGCTCGGCATGAAGGCCGCCAGCTTCCGCGAGATCCACCGCACCGACCCCGAAAAGGCCGAGATTGTCGTGCGCCTGCACCGCCACGTCGAGGACCAGATGGCCCCGGCCCCCGCCCCGCCCATCATCCACGTCGACATGGCCCTGCCCCCCGGCGCAGCCGCAGCCGGCGCCGGCGCCGCCACCGCCACCGATACTGATGCTGCTGCGGCCGCGGCTGCGGGTGCCGATGGGGCTGCGCCGCCTGCCGCCGCCGACGCCGCCGCCGCTGCCAAGAAGATGGCGGCGCAGACCGCCGCTGCTGACGGCCTGGGCGACAGCATGGACCTGGCCATGGACATGGGCATGGCTGACATGAGCGTCATGGGCGGCGGCGGCGGCGGCGGCGGCGGCATGGACCTGACGGGCGACGGCGACTTGTTTGGTGGGCTTGGCGGGGCGGACGACTTTACGTGGGACAGCATTGATGTGATAGGGCTGTAGGGAGGAAGTGAGCGGTGCTGTGATTCTTTTTTCTTCCTTTCCGTTGTTTTCATTTCCCTTTTCCGTATATTCCTCTTCTGCTCTTGTTCTTTTCTATAGCCCGGCGTTTTCGCGCACCTCCGCCGACAGACGGATGCGTGGGGAATCATTTCTATTCTGTTCTTTCTTGGTGTTGGACTCTGTCGCTTATCGCTTATCGCATTAAATCATTTCAATTCTTTTCTTCCGCCTGGAACAGCGCGTGCGTGCATTTGGTATCGTGGAAAAAAACATGAAGAGGACATTACGGGGAGGTATAAAAAAACACGGGGAAGGCGCGGACGTTGTGCGGGGCAGGAACGGACAGGACGGGATACGGTAAGAACCCGAAACCCAAAACAGGAAACAGGAAAGAACGGGGAAGTAAACGGGAAGGCGCAAACAAAGACAGGACGAAGGAACAACCAAGAACGGAAACACCAATGCTCGAAAGAGAAGGAACCAACGGCCGGATCCGCTATCCGGCCGAGAGACACGCCGCCGGCCGGCCCCACCGCTGCCGTCCCCTCCCCTTCATCCAATAGCCCGCGCCGGCACCGCGTCGACCGGCGCCGGCTGCATCTCGGCGCACGCCACCTGCGACACCTCGTCGGCGGCAAACGTCGTCCACCACACCAACAGGCGGTCGGCGTGTTGCGCGGCGCAGCTAAACGACTTGACCACGCGCGTGCCGCGCGAGTGGCCCGGCGGGAAGGCCGTGCTCGTGAAGCTGGCTGCCGGCTGGCTTGTCCTCCTGCTGTCGTTGCCGTCGTCGTCGGCGGGCTGGCGCAGCCGGCACTCGATGTGCGTGACTATCATCAGGTTGGAGCGCGCGGACAGCGGCGTCTCGAGGTCGCACATGTGGAAGTCGAGCGTAGCGAGCGTAGCCAGCGAGGCAGACGCCGACGCTGCCGTGTCGGCGGGCCGCTCGTAGATGCGCATGTGGCGGAAGCCCGCGCGGCTGGCGTGCGCGTCGCTGTCGGGCGGCAGCCACTGGCCGAGGGCCTCGCGCGCGCCGTCGCCGTGCGTGACCAGCAGGCCGACGATGCGCGCGCCGCGGCGGCGCACGTCCAGCGCGGCGATGTCGTGCAGCTGCGCGGTGCTCGAGTACACGCTGTGCGCGCTGCTTTCGGCGTAGAGCCCGGCGTCGATGGCGGCGGGCACGCGGCTGGCGGCGGATGGGCTCTGGGTGCCGGGCGCGGGCGCGGGCGCTGTGGTGGGGATTGTGGCGGTGGCTGTGCCTGTGCCTGTGCCTGTGCCTGTGGTCGTGATCGGTGACGAGAGGCGCGCGCTGGTGGCCATACAAACGCCGAGTTCCTTGGGCAGCGCAGGCATCAGGGTGTCCGGGTTATCGGGGATGTCGGGGGCGTGGAAGAAGATGCCGGTCGCGGGTACATCGCCGGGGCAGTTGAGCCCGGCCCAGTGCTCAGTAAAGAAGTGGTCGTTAGGTAGAATCTGGCAGTACAGATGGGGGCCAAAGTTGAACTTGCGGCCGCGGCTGGTCGTCACCTGTGCACGGGGAGCTGTTTAGCGGATGGCCTCAAAGCGGGCGGTTTTCTAGTACGTACCGATATGACCGGAGACGAGCCGGCGCTTCCGCTCTCGCGCACGTGAAAGGCCGTAAAGGTCTCGCCGTCGGCTAGGGCAAAGTGCGTGGCAATGCCCTCGCTGGAGCCCAGCGTGACGGTCTCGGTGACCCGCTTCTTGCCGTACCGGGCGTCGGCCACGCTCGGCACCGGGCCGTGCACCGTCACGCCGCACTTTCCCGAGCGGGCGTTGTAAAAGGTCAGGCCCGAGGCATAGCCGTCGGCAAACTGCAGCGGGAGGTAGTGGAAGGTGCGCCAGTTGCGGTAGTACGGGATCATGACGGACAGCGAGCCGGTCTCGAGCGGGCGGAACGCGTGGTAGTGGCCGGGATCAAAGAAGAGCTCGCGATCCCACAGCGGATGGATGACCTTGTGGCCGTGGATGAGTTTGTCGCCCTCGGATTGTAGATTAGAGGCGCCAAATGCAATACGAATGACGGTGAAGGCCTAGGATGCGGTGTTAGAGGAGGGGTGTGTTCGGTGTTGGTAGGGTTCACTAGGGTTAGTCATGACGTCATAGACCTGTGGCTTACCGACTTCAACATGCACAACTGCTGCAAGTCCGTTCCGTGCGCGGCGCCAAACAAGCAGCCCTTGGTCGAGCCGAGCCACTGCGACTCGCTGCCGTCAGAATAGATGATTTTGAGGCCCCGGAGGCCGTGCTTGCTGACGGCGAAGCAGATGCCGCGCGTCGGAGCGTCTCGGACCGGGATGCTGACGGGCCCCGGACTGTCCCGGTTGAAGCGCAAGTCTTTGATGTAGTCGACAAAGAAGAGCGTTTCGAGACTGGCCGACAGGGTGCGCAGTTCGCCGTGCAGTCCGCCGCGCACGGGCTCCGTCACCGGCCCCACATCGAGGTTGTAGCGGTCGGTCCGGTGGATGAGGGGGACGGCCTGCTCGCGCGTGTGCAGCATGTGCCACAGCGGGGTGCCGTGCAGCAGCAGGAGCACGCGGTTCTGCAGCTCGGTGGGCAGCTTCGTCTCGATGGCCACGAGCAGGCGGCCCAGGGCGGTGGCGCGGTTGGCCCAGGCGGCGCAGCCGTGCAGCGAAATCAGGTCCTGGCTAGGATACGCGGCGGGGCGCGGGAACAGGGCGCGCGTGGACACGGCGAAGCGC
>JAXHKQ010000612.1:0-10639 GCA_038407185.1 Chalaropsis ovoidea
CTGATTGTTCTGCGCCTGATACGAAGGCGGAGCGGGCGCCGCTGGTATCAAGCTTTCAGGTAATGGAAATAGCCAAGGTATACTGCAAAATAGCCGGTGTAGGTAGAGTCGCTGGCCCACTCGATGCCCGTTGTACTCCACGTCCACAATGACCTCTTCAGCCTCGGCCTCCGTCACGGCCCAGTCGTCCACACTGCGCGCCACAATTGCGCCCGACGGCCGCGAAGTCTCGCCCGCCGTCGCCAATCGCTGGGCCTCGCAGGTCGGCGTGCCCGTCGTCATGGAGGCCTCGGCCCTCAGCGGCGACCAGGTCGACGAGGTGTTTGAGCGGCTGGCGCGCATGATTGTGACCAAGATCGAGATCGGCGACATCGACCCGGACGACCCGCTGAGCGGCATCCAGTACGGCGACGGCTACGGGTACACCGCCAGCGGCAGGGGCGGCGCCGTGGCCAGCGATGGCGCAAGTGTCAAGAGCTCACTGAATGGAGTCACAGTAGACGACGGCTCGGCCAGCATGCGTAGACGGCGGAGGAGGGCAGGCGGACTGAGAGAATGGGAGGAGGTGTTTACGTTGACGAATGGGCGAAGACGAGGCGGGAATTGTTGCTAGTTGCGGAACTGTGTACAAGGTGAGTAAGTAGCAGCCATGTTTGTCTCTTCTGTCTCTCGCGTGTGTTTCTAGAGTTTGTTGTTTTGTTTGCCCACTCCGCAAAGCTAGCCAGCCTTCATTTCGTGATTTCTTTTGCTGTCCTTCAAGATTCATCCCGTCTTTGCTTCTTCCGACTGTCGTGAAACATTGTGTAAGCGCCCATCTCCAATACCTAACCCTAAAGAGATGAGGCATCACATGCATCTTAGCCTAACGCCATTCCAAGTCAAGTCACTCACCCCCACCCCCGCAAGACCTACTCCAACTTGACCCCTTACTCGGATTTCACGGGCAGGACAATTGCTATCATGACCCGAGCAAGAAAGCATCCGTCCCTTGCCACGCGCAGAAGCCGGCTTCATTACGGCTGGTCCTTTAAACAAGGCCCCGCTTCGCCGGCATGTTCACATCCCCAAGCCGCCCCCGACTGGCTCCCCGTGGCCCAGTTCCCAACCAACATCCATCTTGATCTGCTCCACCACAGGCTCATCGCCGATCCCTTTGTCGCAAAAAACGAGGCGCTGGTTCAGTGGGTAGGCGAGAGCTGTTGGATGTACCGCACGACGTTCCATGCGCCGCGCATTGGAGGGCGTTGGGAGCTAGGTGGTACGGCCGACACCAACACTGAGGCCACGGCTGACACCGCGGCCGAGGCCACCGCACATGCAGACCTGCTCTTCCACGGCCTCGACACTTTCGCTAGCGTCCGCTTAAACGGCGTCGAGATTCTCTGCGCCGACAACATGTTCGTGCCGCACCGCGTCGATGTAGCGCAACAGTTGCGCTGGCACGAAGAGAACGAGCTCGTCGTTGTTTTCGAAAGCGCGTTGCTTGTCGGGCGCGCACGGGTCCTGGGTGAGCTGCAGCATAAATGGGGGTGTTGGAACGGCGAGACCTCCAGGTTGGCGGTGCGCAAGGCGCAGTATCATTGGGTGAGTCGGAAAAGAGTTGGGCGGGGTTGAGATGCAGCGTGCGTGGGGTGTGCTAACACTGTACCAGGGCTGGGACTGGGGGCCAATACTGATGACATGCGGTCCATGGCGGCCGGTGGAGTTGCATGTAGGGCATGTTTGTATCACCGACATTTCGGCTCAGGTTGATGTCGATCTGGATTCCACTTCGGCCGGGATTGATATCGCAGTGGCCACCAAAGGCGTGGACAAGTACATCGCTGCTACTTTGATCCACGTGACTCTCTCTCTTGGTGATTATCACGAGACAAAAGTTGTATCCCACGGCGACTGTGCACACTTTGAGCTCTCCAGCCCGCAGCTGTGGTACCCTGCACGATACGGCGCCCAGCCGCTTTACACCATCACGAGTGTAGTCAAAGACAGTACAGGCCATTGTTTCGATCGCCAAACAAAGCGCATAGGCCTGCGCAAGGCCGAGTTGGTCCAGCGTGGCCTGCAGGACCAGCCTGGAACCAGCTTTTTCTTCCGCGTGAATGGCATCCCGGTATTCTGCGGCGGCAGCAACTGGATCCCGGCCGATAGCTTTCTGCCGAGACTGACCCGCGACAAGTACCGTGCCTGGATGGAGCTATTGCGGGACGGGAACCAGGCCATGGTGCGGGTTTGGGGTGGTGGCGTGTACGAGGACGACGCATTCTATGATGCATGCGACGAGCTGGGCATTCTGGTTTGGCAGGACTTTATGTTTGGTTGCGGAAACTATCCGGCAAACGCCGAGATTCTTGAATCCATTGAAAGAGAGGCGCGCGCAAACGTGGCGCGTCTCCGCCACCATCCCAGCATCGTGATCTGGGCCGGGAACAACGAAGACTACCAGTACCAAGAGAGCGAGGGGTTGACATATGACCCAGACGACAAGGACCCTGAGTCGTGGCTCAAGACAGACTTCCCTGCCCGGTACATATATGAGAACCTGCTTGCCCGTGTCTGTGCAGAGCTCATTCCACAGACTGCCTACCACTTCGGAAGCCCATGGGGCGGCACGGACACCCGGGATCCAACAGCCGGTGATATCCACCAATGGAACGTGTGGCACGGCACCCAAGAACGATACCAAGACTTTGACAAGCTCGCTGGCCGTTTCGTATCCGAGTTTGGCATGGAAGCATTCCCATCTATCAAGACCATCGACAGCTTCCTGCCTCGAGGCAAAGACGATCCCGACCGGTATGCGCAGTCTTCAACTCTCGACTTCCACAACAAAGCTGCCGGCCACGAACGTCGTCTGGCACTGTATCTGGTCGAGAATATAAGATACGCACCAGACCCGCTCGAGGCCTACGTGTACGCCACACAACTGATGCAGGCTGAGTGCCTGTCATCTGCCTATCGGCTCTGGAAGCGCCAGTGGCAGGGGCCGAGAAAAGAGTACTGCGCTGGTGCGCTGGTGTGGCAGATGAACGATTGCTGGCCTGTGACGTCGTGGAGCATTTGCGATTACTATCTGCGGCCCAAGCTGGCGTATTATGCCATCAAGCGGGAGATGGCAGTGCTGAGTGTTGGCGCGTCCCGGAAAGGCCGCCAAGTGCAAGCGTGGGCTACAAACCTAGCCGTACATGCTTTTGAGGTTGATCTTGAAGTCAAAGGGTTTGACGTTGAGACTGGAGCAGAAGCGTTCAGGCCTGTCAAACTCGAATCGATCGCACTGCGTGCAAACAGGTCTACCGATCTTCCGGCCTTGGATATAGCGACTCGGCTGCTCGAAGATGCAGACCGCACAATAATCGCAGTCTATCTCACACAGAACGGCAAACAGATCGCGCGCCACGTCAACTGGCCCGAGCCGTTGAAGTATCTGCATTTGCAAGAGCCGAAGGATATGCGCGTGGCCCTGAGTGCGGATTACAAGAGCGTGGTGGTCAGTGCTGATGTTCCCGTCAAAGGACTCGCACTGGAGTGTGAAGATGAGAAGGTTGCGTTTGAAGACAACTGCATTGATCTGGTGCCAGGCGAAGAGGTCGCGGTGGGTTTGTGTGGCGCAACAGCGTCGACGATGATCACCGTCAGATATCTCGGTATGAAGTGAAACATGCACGTCGTGAACACAAGTCGGGGAGCATTGGAATAAGAATATATTGGATATCATGTCATAAATAGTATGCGTATGGGAAAGGGACTGTCGGAGCTCCTGGAGCCTCGCCGGTGTAGGAAAAGAAAGACCGGCATGGACTATGATGGCCCAGCGCCCCGAAGGGCACCGGTTCTATTCTTGCAGCTTAGTAATCAGCAACCCTCCCCAGACAGCAAGGCAAAACGCCAAAACTAGCTGGAAAGTCCGAGGAACCCATGGAGCGTGTAGCAGAGCCGGGTGGCCAGAAGATTATAGCTGCAAAGGAGAAGCACGGAGGCTTGTATGTGTTGCACTGCAGGTGAGCAGGTCGACCTACCGGTGAAGCATTTGAAGGCGACGCTTTCATGTCGACCGAGAAATGAACAGAAGCTTCAATGGAAGCCTAGACATGATGGGAGCCGCGATGGCAGGGCATCTCGAGATCTCGAGAGAATGAGTGGCACGATGGTTGAGGAGGAAGAAGAACTCGAGCACAGCCAAAATTTTCGACGTCTTCTTAAACTGCGGTTTAGTGGGGGCTTCTGCTTAGTCATCAAATGTGGACCGGCGGCCTGGTGCAGTATTGCGACCAACAGACGACCTTGGATCGTCGGTTTTCAAGCTTGATCCGTATTAGTTGAGTCCTGATTGCAGATACAACGATGATCGCATAGAATACAGTACCAAACGAAGTCATTCAGCACGTCCGGAGCCTCATCTTCTCGCTGAGCTGCCAACCATAGTTCTGCCGAAGTTCTCCCGGCTGCCACCTATTGCATCACCAGCCAACTCCCAACTTCGCTTATGCGCTGGCCTTTTGAATCTTCAAGCTTCGTAGCAAGCTCCCCTTGGAATCTCGAACAACCCGCCAAGGACCCTGTTCCGCCGCCGTCGTCTCCTCCCCCCCCCTCGCTACCCCAACGTTCTTTTCGCCGCCGTACGATTGGCAGCCCGCCGCCAAAGACAGCCATGTATAACATCGTCACGCGCTTCCAGAGCGCCTTTGGCTTCTTTACCACTGTGCTCTTCACAGTAGCCACGCTCGTTGCTCTGTCGGATCTCTGCGTCCCGCGCGAGCCTACCGCAAGCATCGTCCCCAAGCAGATGAACGTGTATGTGCATTTCATTTGCATCCAGCCGGCTCCCTCTCTCTTGCGCATCCATCTTGCTAACGCCTGTTCTGCCTCCTTTCCCCGTCTACAGCATCCGCGGCCGCGCACACTACCACTCCACCAAGAAGTCAGACCTCGCTTCGATCCGCTTCTCTCTCGACGCCGACCTCTCCTCGCTCTTCACCTGGAACACGAAGCAGGTCTTTGTGTACGTCACCGCCGAATGGGACACGCCCGCCACCAAGCACACCCCTGCGGGCCACAACTCTGCCGTCATCTGGGACCAGATCATCACGGCGCCCAGCTCGGATTTCCTGGCCAACTTTGGTCCTGCCACCATGAAGAAGCTGCGCCGCAGCGCCGCCGGCAAGACCGTTGACCCTAGCCGGTAAGTTGCCCTGCTGCCGCACTGTCGCCCATCGCCTTCCTGGACACTCAACTAACATGCGGCTACCTGAACTTAGTGGAAAGCTACACTACGAGAACCAGCGCCCCAAGTACCAGCTCACCCACCCCGCCGGCACCCTCGCCAAGACGCCCAACCTGCGTCTCAAGGTGCACTACAATGTGCAGCCGTGGGTTGGCCTGCTGACCTGGGACATGTACCGCAACATCCTCATCTGGAAGCGCATTGACCGGGGCGAGAGCAAGTCGTTTGACCTGCCCGCCATCAAGGCCAAGACTAGCCAGAAGTCCTAAGCAAGGATTCCTCCTGTCTCTTGTTTTGCTGTTGTTATTTCTAGAAATGGTGGGCTTGGTTTGGACCATCAGTGGATGGGCGTACGGACGGGTTACGGCTGTCACATCTCCAGCTTTGCCTTGCCGAGTTGGGCGGCGAACGGTAGACGGCGTTGATCTGATTGCGCGGGCACTTTCAGGTCTGTCCTGGGCTCTACGTACCCAGCGTATTGCTTGCATGTGCATGTCCTAAAATATGACATCACCACTTCCAATACACATTGTACATCATAACATCAAGCATGTGTGTGCATGTTCACTACGTTCAGTCACTGACATCGTCTCAAATCTCGCGTTGCACTGAATGGAAATCAATAGTCCTATCCTGTATGAACGCTATCCTAGCTATATGCCCGCCGGACCCACGTAAATGCAAATCTATGTAAGTACAAGCGCTGATGCCATATCATGTCTCATGAAGCCACCCTCTCTTCTCTCATAGCCGTATGCGATCCAAGTCATGAATGAACCTTACGAAATCAAAGAGAAAAGAGAAATCGTCAAGAAAAGAACGCGAAACAAAATCGAAAATCGTAGACAGGTAGGTAGAGTGCTGGCAAGGAGACATCAAAATTCTCCAGCCAGCCCAGCATGCGGATAGTCTCCACTTCCATCGGCTTAGCCCGATGCCGGCGCCGGAGCAGCGGTTGAAGCTCCAGAGCCACCACGGCCGCCGCCGCGTCCACCACGACCGCCATTGCCACCATTACGTCCACCTCTGCCACCACGTCCTCCACGAGACGAGGATCCACGGCCACCGCGAGAAGGCGCATCGTTCATGCCAGGAGGGGGAGGCACAGCATTGTACGACTGTTGCGGAGAAGGACTGCTGTTGTTGAAGCCTCCACGGAAGCCACCACGGCCACGGCCACGGTTGTTGTTGTTGTTGTTGCCACGCCCGTTCTGTTCAGCGCCAGGATGAGGGCGGTACACAAGGCTGGAATGCATCAGTTGTTGTTCGTTGGCAGAAGAACCCCAGCCGCGACCACCACGGGCGCCACCACGAGCGCCACCACGGCCATTGCCATTCTGGTTGTTCACGGCAGTTTTCCAACCACCGCGCAGAGCAGGAGGCGTAGAAGCATCTCTGTACTGGGAAACACCGGAGGCATCAGAACCCTTGAGAGAAATGCCCGTGGCAGCATGACGATTAGCAGCAGCCTTGGGACCAAAGACCAGTTGCTTGTTAGTGAGGTTCAAAACACTCCATGAAGCAACAGTCTGACCACGGAAACCAGGGCAACGGTCGTCGAGGTTCGTGCCACCCATGAAAGCCACATCCCACACAACATCCAGCAGCACAGCAGTAGCAGTACGGCTGATACCGACAACAGTGCCGCGGTAGTTGAGGGGGACCTTTCCAGACGATGCGACAAAAGCAACACGATCACCCAGCTGGAACCTCTGGTTGCTGAGCATAGATTCCGCATCGGTGGACTTGAGAATGGCGTTCCGGGGAACGTTTTGCATGAGACGCACACCGGGTGTAGTGGGAGCAACGGACTTTTTCGGCGCCGTGGCATCGGTAGCAGCAGGGGTGGGAGCAGGATCAGAAGCAGCAGCAGGATCAGAAGCAGAAGCAGAAGCAGAAGCTTCAGTAGGCTGGACTTCGGTACTCTTACTGGCTTCAGGGGCTGTCTTGCCTTCAACAGCGGCTTCCGCCTTGGCCTGGATAGCAGCCTGAGCCTGAGCCTCAGTCTTGGCATGGAGTTCAGAGCCCGCCTCGGCAAGCACAGCAACCAGGTTTGAGTCCAGCTGTTCGGCATCAAGAGGCACGCGATTCAGCTTCTGAATGCCGATAGCCTTGAGCCACGCCACGATTTCCTTGACGCGAGTCTGGGCCACATCCTTGTCAGGCCAGAGCTGGTCGGCCGTGACGTCACTGCTTGTCGCATAGCGGCTAACCTGCGCAAAGAAGTCGGGGAAAGCAATCATGTACTGCGTGATAAGGTCCAGGGCAACATGGCTGAATTCCCATCCAGTACCGCTCTTGCGAGAGTAGCCCAGGACCTTCTGACGCTTGCCCTCAAACTTGAGGTTCAAGCCCAGATTAACACGCAGTCCTCCCACCGCCTCGATCTGGTAGGATGAGGTGAGTCTGCTGAGAACGAGGGAGTCGATGCCGAGATTTCTGGCAACAGCATACGCTGGGGTGTAGCGGTTGTGACTTGTGTGGTCGTAGATGATCTTCTGGGTGAATTCGGGCTCTTTCTCCTTGACCGACAACCGCACATTGGCCTTGGCGCCATTGTGGCCAGTGATGACCAGAGGTTGGCCGTAGCTGTACTCGCCCAGGAAGAATCCCTTTGAGCCAACGGGGAACTCCTCTGAAACGGGAAGGGCGGCCTTTTCCACAAAGCGCTCGTCCACCTCGGCAACCTCGTCAACAATAGTTTGGGCCGCATACACAGATCGGATACTCGAATTCTCGGCGTACTCCTTGACCATGGCACCCTGTTCGGTCTTGACCAAGCCCTTTAACATCTCAACCTTGATCAGCGTCTCAACGGAGCCAATCTCAAAGCCCATGCGCTTTGAATTCCAGTTCTCAATGTAAGCCGACTCGCGACTCCATTCGCCGATCTGACGATCGCTGTGGTTGTACTGCTTGATTTCGCCGTCGGGGCCAAGACGGTAGTCGAACAGTTCATCCGAGACCTGCACAATCCTAGCCTCTTGCAAAAAGGGATAACCAACGTAGCAGCGCTTACCAAGCTTGGTCTTGTTGGCGTCGATTTTGGTGGCGTTGTCGGCATCTGTCAATGTGATGATCATGCTGGGGTTGCGACTGTCAGACTGGAAAACATTGACACCATAGCCTTCCACCAGAACACCTGAGCATGGAAGGGAGTAAAGAGAGGGGAAGCCAGCAAGGGCTCCCGCCTTGACCTTTGCACCGGGCATCAGCCCAGCATGAAGCTGAAGGCCCTCAATGCTCGGCAAGTCAAAGATGTTCTCCACACAGTGGCAAGACGGGATGTCAGAGAAACGGCCAGGCATTGACGACGGGTACACAAAGTCGACTTCCGGAGAGTAGCTGAATTTGAGCGCAACACCAAAGGTGTTACGCGCCGCTTCTTCGGCCGGGAGGGTGTCGTTGATGGGGCCCATGGCACCGAGTAGGCGCTTCTCGTCGATGAAGGGAATCTTGACAACAGCTTCCCATTCCATCTTTTTGCCATTCATGTCAAGCTCAAAGTCGCGGGGGTAAAAGTCGATGATGGGCGACTTGGGATCCGTCATGAGCGGCCAGTACACAGTAGGCACAATGGTCTTACTGCGATCAGGCAGTACGCCCATCAGCTGCTCAAAGGGACGGAACGGCGCACCCTTCTTGAATTTGAGGTTGGCCTTGATACCCTTGACAATGTCGGACGTTAGGGGGGAGTAGTGGTACTGGTAAAACCAAGGCCATGAGGCAATTCCCTGGTAGTAGTAATACAGCACCCACTGCAAACCCTGAACGTAGTTTTCGCAGAGAGCGATAAGTTCGTTCTCGTAGTTGTCGGGGGCCCACTCCTTGAACTTCTCCAAGTAGTATTTGGTTTTCCAAGCCTGGAACTTTTGCTTGTAGACGTCTTCAAAGGCAACGGCGGCATTCTCCTTGATAGGGTCAACAACCTTGGCTGAGTCGTACTGTTTGATGACACGATACACAGCGACGCTACCCTCCTCCTCTTCGTCGGACTTGTCATCTTCGCCCTCGGCTTGGGGGGGGAACTCCATGATGAGATCACGGGTTTCCTTGTCGTTCTCCTTGGTGGACCAGGGCATGTGTAGCTTGTCAGCCACATTTTGCACAAACTTGCGGTCCGCTTCAACAAGGCCATCGCCCAGATTCAGAGGCGTTTTAGACCGCGACTGGATGTAGGGCTTGATTTTCTGCTTCCAGAGTTCACTTTGTACCGTCGTAATCACGATAGCACTCTGCTTGGGCTTGCGCCGGGAACCGTTGGACTTGGCACCGGTGCCGAGCGACTCCTCGATCCGCTTAGACTGGAACCAACTCTCGTTGGCAACATCGTCTTCAAAGTGGCCGTTTTCGTCCTTGGCCAGTTCTTCCACCAGCTTAACAAGGCGGGGGATGTTGATCACACCATTCTCGTTGATGTAGCCGTCGCAGGCAGGAAGAACCTGCTTGTAAAGACGGAACATGGAAGCCAAAGCACCCTCGTTGATGTGAAGGCGAGGCAAATTAGGAAGGAAATCGTTTCCGACAAAGAAAGCCATCAGAATGAAATCGTCTATGACGCGCTCGAGGTCAAATTCAAACGTCAGTGCGCCTGGGACGGCAAGCTCACGGAACTCTAGCTCGAGGTATTCTCGCACTATGCACAAGTGGAGCAGATAGAAGTTCTGGTGTTCCAGCTCTGCTGACTTGTTCTTTGAAGAACGGCCAAAGGTGACTTCTTCTCTCAGAAGACAGAAATGGGGATCGTGGCTGAGCAGGCCCAGCATGATCAAATCGGCATCAAGGCCGTATAAACAGTGTCGCATATTCGGGTTGTATCCAGGCTGTGCTTTGGCATTGCGGATGTACTCCATAATCTTGTGCTCACCCTCACCAGGGACCTCGTGACCTGACAGAACAACGTCACAACGTTGCCAGTCAGAGTCTTCGGAAACCTTCTTGTTGACAAAGTACTTGAGCTGATTCGACAGCTTCTGCATGAACTCAGTTCCTGCAAGAGCAAGTTAGCACTATGTAGGAGGAAAAAAGGACTGGTGCGGGGTTAGCACTTACCAGGAGTGATACAGTTGCTATCGAAAGCAGGCTCCTTGGGCATTTCAACGCCCTTTTGAATGGCCTCGTCGCGCGCCTTTTCAACATCCAGTGCTGTGCGGAAACGGCGGGCTCTCTGCTGGTTCATCTTGGCACGCGGGGCGACACCATCTATAGCCATGAAGAACATGTGCTTGGGCTTGATCTTGCTGAACAAGTGCTCAATGTAACTGAAGATTTTGAGGAACATTTCCTCCTCGGTGAGGCGAAATGTCGCATCCTCGCCAGCATCCTTGTGCGTGCAGTTGTGGATGATGCCGTTCATGTCAAGCTGGAGGTTGCGGGGTATTAGCTACGAGGCGCTCTCGATAGGGGGAGGGGGGAAGGGGG
>JAXHKQ010000613.1:0-10631 GCA_038407185.1 Chalaropsis ovoidea
ACTCGGGCATGACGCCAGCCAAGCTCGACCCTGTCACTACCACCCTCGCCGACATCCAGGCCAAGCTTCTCACTCTCCTAACACCGCGCACCATTCTCCTCGGCCACTCTCTCGACAGCGACATGAAGGCTCTACAGTTCTGCCACCCGTTCATTGTCGACACATCGCTCATCTTCCCGCACCCGCGCGGCCCGCCACTCAAGCAATCCCTGCGCTACGTGACGCAGAAATACCTCAACCGCGAGATCCAAAAGGGCGGCGCCGCAGGCCACAACTCCATCGAAGATGCGCGCGCCTGCCTGGACCTTGCGCGGCAAAAGTGCGAAAAGGGCAAGGCCTGGGGCCTGCCCGAGGGCGGCGGCGAGAACCTGTTCTCGCGCCTCGCCCGCGCCGGCACGACATACAAAGCCCAGGGCGGCGCCACCGCGCTCGGCGGCCTGACGACCGGCAAGACCAGCGCCATGGTCGACTGGGGCAACCCGTCCAAGGGCCCGGGCAGCCGCGCAACGCACCGCATCGGGTGTCAATCGGACGACGAAGTAGTCGCGGGGATCCTGCGCGCGGTGGCGGGCGACGCCAACGGCGCGACGATTCCCGGCGGCGGCGTGGACTTTGTGTGGGCGCGCATGCGCGAGCTGGAGGCCTTCCGCGGCTGGTGGAACAATGCGCGCGACGCGGCTGCCGGCCTGATCCCCGAGTTTGGCCCGCTGCCCGAGTCGTCGCCGCATGACTCGCCGCTGCAGGCGCAGCTGGCTGTGCTAGTCGCGCGCCTGCAGAAGATCCATGCTGCGCTGCCGCCGTGTACGGCACTAATGGTGTATAGCGGCAGCGGCGATCCGCGTGCGCTGGCCAAGCTGCAGGCTATGCATACACAGTGGAAGAAGGAGTACAATACGCCGGGGTCAAAGTGGAATGAGCTGAGTGTCAAGTGGACCGACACTGAGGAGCAGGCCATGCGTACGGAAGTCAAGGTAGCGAGAGCGGGGATGGGCTTCGTTACTATCAAGTAGGAAAAAGAGAATGTTGGCTTGCAGGTGAGTATGGCCTGCCTGTATAGTACATGTAGTTGGTACCACCGCAACAGCCCAACGCTCTTTACCAAAAAGAAAAACAAAAACAGCAAAAAAGACAGTATTACAAGGGTTACGGTGGGGCCATAGTGACGGCCAAGTGTATTATTATATCTGGGACATATCTGGGACATAACGGACATGTGTGGTGTTCATCAACACATTGCGTTTACATTCTCGCCTCCTCCGCTCCTAGGCCTAGTTCTGCGCCTTGTAGTTGATGTCGGGCAAGAACCGCTCGGGGTCAACCCCATTGACCACACGCTCCGCCAAATCGCGGCGTCCCATCTGAGTGAAGACGCGGCGCAGCGTGTCGTACAGCGTGGTGCTCTGGTTCTGGGCTGAGATGCGGTTCAGCTGCTCGTCGATGGAGGGCCCCTTGCCGTTTCCGCTGTCGCCAAGGATCTCGTAGGCCTTGTTACGGCCGTCCTTTTCAATCGTCTTGTGCATGTCCAGCGCCAGCAGGAAGTGCTGCGCTGCTTCCTCCAGACAGCCCATGTTGATGCAGCTGACGCCAAGGTTGTAGCGCGCGCGCACAAAGTTGGGCTGCAGCGATAGTGCGGTCTGGTAGGCAGCAATGGCATCCTCGGAGCGGCCGCTGTTGGCCAGCGTAGCTCCAAGTCTATTCCACAGCAGGTGCACCTGCTCCTCCTTTAGCGACGAGGAGCCAACCTCGACACTCTGCAGAGCGGCATTGAAGCAGTCTATTGCCTTTTCAAAGTCGTCGGATCCGTAGAACAGCACGCCAAGGCCGACCTGCACATCGGGGTCCATGTGCTCTCCGTTGGGCGACAGGCGGGCGGCCTTGATATACAGGTTGGTGATGTTCTTATGCATCAGGTCGCGCTCGGTGTAGCCCAATTGCGCAGGCTCGTGCAGGTTGTTGGGCGATACGATGTTGGGATACTTGACTGACAACCAGCGTTCCAAGGTGCGGTAGGCAGTCGACTCGTAGCCCTCGTTGATGTAGGATACTGACAGGCCCATGAGGGCGGTCAGATTGTTGGGGTCCAGCTTGAGTGCTTGCTCGTGTGCGCGGATAGCGGGAGCTTCCTTTTCGTTTTGCGCCTGGGCACTGCCGAGAAATACCCAGGCGTCGACATGCTGTGGGTTTTGTTGGACGGCAGCCTCGAAGGCCAGGGCGGCCAGTGACAAGTTACCTCCCTCCTTCATGATCTTGACGCCCTCTTCAAAGGCGTTGCCCTGGCCCGAGAAGATGTTGTCCTCCTCAAACATGTACTGCTCCACGACAGGATCGCCAACAGCGTAGTGGCTCCAGTCGCCGCCAAAGTTGGCAAAGTTGCCGTCCAAGTCGTTCCAGTCGTCGGCAGTCGTGTTCGCGGTGTTTGCCTTGAGTTGCTCGGCAGCTGCCTCTTTTTCAGCCTGGATGCCCCGCCAAATGGCTTCAAAGTCGCCATAGTTTGTCTCGGAGTCATGGGTCATACCTCTGTCTAGCTCTTCAAGCTCTCGTTCCGCCGCCAGAGCTTCGTCTTGGTCGGCCGTGGTTGCGTCCTTGCTGGTCTCCTCCTGCAGATCGATCTGCTTGAACATGTCCTCCCATTGGGCATCGTCCATGGCCCTGCCTTTGCCCTTGACATCAGCGGATTGTTGCGCCGCTCGTTGTTGCTGCATTTGCAAGGTAGCAGAGTTCATCATGGGCGACATGCCCATATTCATGCCCATGCCCATGCTCATGCCCATTCCCATGCCCCCCATGGCCATCGGCGTCGTCATCATAAAGGGTTGTGACTGCATCATGGGGTTGGCGGCCATCTGCGTCTGCGGCGCTTGTGGTGTCGACTGGGACTGGTTGAAGGCAGCGAACTCGGCGGGGCTAAAGCCAGGGGCGGCGGCGGTTGGTTGTTGGAACTGGGCGGGGTTCTGCATCATCTGCGGGTTCATGGCCATGGGGCCAGCGGCGGCAGCGGGAGCGCCAAGGGAGCGCATTTGCATAGGGTCGAGATGCACCAGGCCGTTCGGCATGGCGAGTTGCGGGCCAATGCCGGGCTGCTGGCTGAGGAAGCCGTTGACCATCTGCAAGGGAAATCTCACGTGTCAGCAAACATCAAACATGACAACGCCTGATTAATGGCATGTGATTCAAAGGTCGATTGCAAAGCCAGCGGCTGTAGCGGCTGCAGCGGCTGCAGTCACGGCAAAGTTCCATGCTGTGTAGAGCCCAACCCAACACTTACCTCATCCTGCTGGGGGCCAGCGGCACCCGCGTTACGGAAGCCTTGGGGGGCAGCGTTAGGCCCACGGCCGGCCAGTCTGTCGTTTTGCAGCGAGGTATCGCCCTGCACATGCTTCTGCAGCTGGCTCAGCGGATTTGCCGAAGAAGAGCACTCAGCGCCGCCGAAGGACATGGTTGCGCGGGACGGGACGGTGGAGTGGCGGCGGAAAGGGAGGGTTTGTAGATGGTTCAACACAAGGGATCGATTGATCGATCGGGCTTAGCTCGGCTCGGCTTGTTCTGGGCTTGCGTTCTTGGAAGGCTTCGCTGCAGGTGTTGATGGCAGCAGCGGGGAGGTGAAACAAGATGACCCAGCGTGTTGAGGAATGCAGAGAGATGGAGAGCGAATCGAAGAAGAAGCCCCTTTAGATAGCAGTGTATGCAAATGTGTATGTATGTGCGTAGAGATGTAAAGATGGAGAGAGTATCAACGTGAGTCTGGATTACAAATAGAACAAGGAAAAGCCTGAAAGGTTTTGGAGAGAAGTCTGAAAAGCCGGTCGCAGCGTTACTAGAAGCAAGCTCGACTCCGTTGGCCTAGCAGAAGAACATGTGCCGGTTAGGTGGCTATAGACCTGCCAGCTGTCAGCCAGCTGGCTGCAGCTGTCACGTGCAAAAGTTCATGCTTGGGGGCCGAGGCAACTGGACAGACATCTTCAACAACCGAGCCATGGCGATCGTCGTGATCATGGCTGGGGGCAGACGCCAAGTAAGATGGTTGAACATCACCGGCACAGATCTCGCCTCACAGTAAAGACGCCGTCAAGTTTGGTAACCAGAAAGCATGAAAAAAGATGGTATATAATGTACACAGGCTAGCCATAACCCCTCCAGCCAACCTTAACAATAGAAAATGCCGTCGTCAGAATGTCACCACCGCCTCACAACAATACTAAAAAAACAAATCCACCTTCGAAGCAGCATTTCCTCCTCTTTGTCTCTCTTTCATTTTCCCTCTTCCTTCCTGTCTCTTTGTTGCTGTAGTTGGCTTGCTGGGCAGATATGAAAAGAGCAAAAGACACATAAAACACAACCAAATAGACAGACAGGCCTTGAGCTAATCATACATTTTGGTCCCTCCATTTACATA
This sequence comes from Chalaropsis ovoidea, assembly GCA_038407185.1. Classification (NCBI taxonomy): domain Eukaryota; kingdom Fungi; phylum Ascomycota; class Sordariomycetes; order Microascales; family Ceratocystidaceae; genus Chalaropsis; species Chalaropsis ovoidea. The sequence goes on from JAXHKQ010000613.1 coordinate 4,394, forward strand.
AAAAAGTTACAAGAAACCCTTGTCCGTTTACAGAGTCTCCTTGACTTCGGGCTCAGTCTGCTCCTCAGTCTTGACCGGCTCCTCCGAGACGGGCTCAGACTCCTCAGACTCGATGTTCTGCTCAGCCTCGGCCTCAGCCTCAGCCTCCTCAGCAGACTCCTTGAACAGGAACTCGCCCAGGTCTTTGCGCTCGTCACGGGGAGAACCCTCGCCGGCGGAGGTCTTCTTGCCGGTGGCGAAGTTGACCATCAGCGCTCTGCCGCGCAGCTCAGCGCCCTGGAGCTTCTCCATGGCCTCCTTGGCCTTCTCCACGGAGCTGAACTCGACGTGGGCAAAGCCACGGAGCAGTCCAGTGGTGGGGTGAGTGGGCACGCGGATGTCGCGCGAGGGGCCGAGGGGCTCAATGAGGTCCTTCAGCTCGTTCTCCTTGAGGTCGTAGGGCAGGTTTCCCAGGTAGACGGTCTCGCAGGGTTCGTGCTGGCGGAAGAAGGCCGTCTTGGCGACGTACTCATGCTCGGGCTCATTGACAAAGATGCGGCGCGAGTGGAAGTAGGTGTTGTTGAGGGCGTTGACAGCCTTGGAGACCGACGACACATCAACGTAGTGGACGTAGCAGAAGCTGGAGTTGGGTGTGTTAGTATGAGGAGGAAGGAGAAGAGGGAGGGGGAGAGGGAGAGGAAAAATAAGCGGAAGAGAAAATAATCGGAACAGATAAGGAACGGGAAGAAAAAACTCACCCCTGCTTGGGGAACTTGATACGCTCAATCTCGCCGTAGTAGCCAAACACACGGAAGACGTCCTCCCAGCGAGCCTCGAAGGGGACATTGTGGATCTGGACAACTCTCTTCTCAGAACGGCCGGCCTCAATGGTGGTCGCCGTCTTGGAAACAAAGTTGTTCAGGGCATCAGCAGGAGGGTTGGGGCGTCTAGTGCGGTCGCCGCGGTCGCCAAAGTCACGGCCGCCACGGCCGCCACGGTCACCGCGGTCGCCGCGGTCACCACGATCGCCACGGTCACCACGATCGCCACGGTCGCCAAAGTCGCGGCCGCCACGGTCGTTGTTGCCGTTTCTGTTGTATCTGCCACGGCGCTCGCCGGCGTACTCGTCGTTCGCAAGACCGGCCGAGACCGAGAACATGCGCTGCGCAGCCAGAGCGGGAATAGCCATGGGCGCAGCCCACGACGAAACAACGGCGGGGCGAGCCCGCTGAGCAATGCTGCGGAGAGAGAACCTGGAGGGCGCGGCGGTGCAAAGCCAATGTTAGAAAGAGTCCAAGGTCAAGGAACGAAAGAACAGCATCATCACGATGTAGTGGCAACGTACATGGTTGCTTTTTTTTGCTTATCGAGAAGCTTTTTTTTTTTCCTTGGGGGACAGCAACTTTGTTACTATGAAGAATCTAAACTCTAAGTGAAAATTTGGTTCTGGCAAGTTTATGAGAAGGTTCAGCAATAAAGTTTCCAATTAACCCAAGATTACCCAGCGTACAAAGCATATTGGTCAGCAGTAACCCTAATTTGTTGCGTAACCAGAATCCTTGGGGTGGGTGTACCACGTGCGCGCAAAAAGCTTGATAATAGAGACGAGGTCGAAGATTGTTAGCAGGGTTTGAGAATGGGGACGAGGTCCAAGAAAATTGCTCGCATTGTTTGAGAAGACAAAGATGGGACTTCACCGTGTATTAGACACATGCATATATACCCGTGACACGGTGGTTTGATATGCCCAACAGCCCAGCGGTCACAATACAGGCGACAGTGCGCACACACACATGTATACACCACAAAATAGCCAGATCGCAGTATTCAGAAAATGACGAGGATATATCTTAAGAGCCGGGTAACAGAATACGAAATAAAAAGACAAATGGAAAAAAAGGAAAACAAAAAAAGAAGAACCGGAATATCCCGCAGCCAGCGGTGTACAAAGTTTCAACAACAACAACATATATGTTGGCGAGAACACCAGGCCAGGACGAAGCGAAGAAAACCAGAGCACAAAGGAAAACGAAATGGATATATATGTCATTGGTAGGGCCGAAGATGGGTGAACTTTTAAAGACACGAAACACCATAGACTGGAACGATGGACCAAGGGAGAAGAAGGGAACAAAAGAAATACAATGGGAGGGAGGAAGAAGAAGCGAAGGGGAATGGAGAACAGCAGACACCGAGCGGCGTTGGCGTTGACATAATCAAGCAGCGCCGACCCGCACCAACCTCGGCCCTAGTATGCTGGCCGGTGAGAATCATACTGTATCCCCGTCATCGAGTCCGGGCCTGCGGGAGGAGGTGGCGGCAGTTGGCCGCTGATGGAGCGCAGTGAAGGTAGCTCTGGCCGGGGTGTACTGTTGTTGTACTCATACCCCACGTAGTGCTGGGCCGGGTGTGGCGATATGCCGGGTTGCGACGGCGGCTGCGACTGTGGAGGGGGAGGTGGGGCCGACGCGTTGTGAGGTGGCGGAGGTTGTTGAGAGGCGGGGTGTGACGATGCGTGGGAAGGAGGCGGGGCTGCGGGGTGAGAGCCAGAGTGGGACGAAGAATGGCCGATGCCATGCGAGTTGATTTTGGCGCGCAGCTCGGCATTCTCCATGCGCAGGCCGTGGATTTCGCGACGGTGGTTCTCAATCTCGTTGACGGCGCCGTTGTAATGTGCAGTCATGTTGCGCATGGTCTCGTTGAGACGTCTGATTTCATTGATGGCTGGGTAGATGGGGCGAAAGAGTTAGCAAATGATGAGCATGTGAGGTGAAGTAGAAACAAAGACCAAGTATGGCAGAAACAGAAACCAAGTACAGCAGCTATGAAACTTACCCTTTGTTAAAATCTCCCACTTTGATGCTTTGGCACCGCGTTCTTGGGGCATCATTTCCCGGAGCTGCTCAAAAAGCTCCTTCATCTCCGTGCGACGCTTGCGTTCTGCCAGTTTGTGGCTTTGGCGGAGCTCCGGCGTTCTGCTGTAGGGCTGGCCGCCGGTGGACCGGTTTTCGTCCTGCAAGTCACTAATCTTCTTGTGTTGGATAGAATGATGGTGCATGGGTAGGTACTCGTTTGACGTGCTTGACAGGCGGTGGCCGTCCATGCTCTGTCCGTCCAAGCGCATCTGGCCTGCCGGCAAGCGAGACTCAGAGGTGAACTGGCTGCTATTGATGGAGTCTGCCAAGCTACTACGCCGGGACTCGGTATAACTGCCAGATCTTTCGTCCTCGGGGAAGGCCCAGGCCTGGCCCTTGGTGGGCTCGGCAGCTCTAGCAATAGTTCCCTGGGTGGGCCCAGTAATAGTGGGAGCTGTTCGTGAAGTGCGGTGGTCGATTCGGACATCCAAAGGTGTTCTCTCAGCATTAGGTTGGTAGCCGTTGGACATGCGATGGGAGAGAAACGGCTCGAACTTTGGTTTGGGAATGCGCTGTGCTGCGGCGCTGTTCTGGATGTGCGGCGGGTAGGGAGAAGAGGCGGAGGCGGTGGATAGATAAGTGCCGTTGTTCAAGCGCATGTCGGTAAAGTTCTGACTCATTCTGCTGTCGACACTCTCACGACGGTCGGGGTCGGTATCCATGGCGGACGAGACGCTCTGGAGGTCGCTTGATCGGGGATAAAAGCGCTGGTAGCTATCGGCGGGGGGTGCGGTGCCGGACGTGGGGCGTGCGGCTGGAGATACCATGGATGCAACGCTCATGTTGGTAGTTGTGGTGAGGGAGGCTGCGGTTGAGGTGCGAGAGGCGGCTCGATGGGCAGATGTGGGGGATGGCGTGGTGTTTTCGCGGTGCGGGCGAGACGCATGGGCGTGAGAGAGAGGGGCGGCGAACGAAGTAGCGGAGTTATCTGGAGAGGCAACAGCAGTCAGTCCACCCGTTGTATGCGGACTCGGGGAAGACTGGGGAGATTCAATATCCATACGTTTGCTGGAAGCTTCACTGGGAGTGCCGTAGTAGGCGGAGTCGTGACGCTCGGGAACATTGCTGTTGAGCATATCACGAAGACCGAGAGGAGCATTGACACATGGTTGGGAATCGGTGGCAGGCTGAGACGAAGCCATGATGGAGGTGGTGGTGGTGGTGGTGGAGAGCGAGGCGATAGTGGGCTGCAAGATGAGGAGTAGAAGGAGAAGCAGAGATTTGGCGTGGTCGATTGGTTGGACGAGCAAGTAAATGGCAGGTTCGCTTAGCTATGTGGTCGGGCTGACGTTGAGAAGCACAGCGTTGCGTGTGTGTCAATGGCGGGAGGGCGTGATTGCTGTGGCTGGCGTCGACATGAAGCTGTGTAGTTTGTTTCCGTGGATATATTCTTGCAGTGCACAATCAGATATCATCAAGGACGACAGTGGATCGAGAATAAGCGCGACAGGAGGCGAACGATGATTGTCGTCGGATTGGCGACCAAGCGAGTATGGAAAAGAAAATCGGCGATGAAGACGGAGATAGAGGCGGAGGCCGGGCAGAGAAGTGGACTGGGGATAGTGATTGATATGGTGTCGAGTATGTATGTGTGAATGTGTGCAAGAGACTCGGGCGTGCACAATCAGATCAGATCGAGGCCAAGGGCGAAGACTGACGTTTTTTTTTATGTTTCAATGACAAGCTGTCGTCGGCCTGTCAGCTAAAGAGAGGAAAACAAAATAAAATAAGTCGAGAGAAAAGAAAGTGAAGGGAAAATAAAATAGCAGGAAATTTCAAGGGAATGTAGGGTCTGAGCTGGGTCGCGATTTTCTTTTTTTCTTTTCTTTTTTGTTTCTTGCTGGCTGACTTTCTTTTTGATAAAAGAAGAGAAAAAAAAAGAGAGAAACACACAAAAAGAGAGGGAAAAAAAAAGCAGGAAAAGTGAAGAGAAAATAAAAGGGTGGAAGAGGAGATGAAAAAAAGAAAAGAATTAACAAATATTATTGTATTTACTTCAAGTAAGAAAAAAAGAAATAATTAAATAACAGCAAGCAAAGCACAGAAAGGAAGCAGCAGGCAACTTCCACATGGCTTTCAGGTAGTTGCAGTTGCCATGCCGCCTACAATGGCTCTTTCCATGCTTATACCTGTGCTCCTTCCACCTTCCACCTTCCACCTTCCCTTCCACTTCCCTCCCACTTTCCTCTTTCTTTCCACTTGCCACTTGCCATTTTCTACACACACACGCACACACACGCACACACACGCATGTTCTTGCTGAAATCTGCCTGACCCCGACCCAACTGACTCTCCAACCATTCAGCGTGGCCGGCCTGTGATTTGCCATTTGCCACTGTACCAGCAAAAGTGCTATACTGTGCTGGCCAGGCCAGGCTAGGCTAGGCCACCCGCTAGCTGGGCCTTCTAGCATATACCACGTTGCCCGTTGCTAGTTGATTCCGTGCTTAGAGGCGACTTACAGGGGCCATAAGGGGGTGGGGGTGGGGGGTAAGCCCTATAGCCCAGTGCAGTTTCAGCACACCACAGCACACTGGGCACACCACAGCACACTACAGCGCAGCTTTGCTTCTGTTTTGCTTCTGTATTGCTTGGCTTCAACCTTGGTCCATTGAGAACCCGCCAACTTCGCTAGCACAACTACTTGGCCCATCCTAGCCCCCTTAGTGAAGAATACACGCTGTAGTAGGGGCCCTGGCCTGGCCTGGTCGGCTCACTTACTGTTGCGCGTGTGCGTGCGTGCGTGCGTGCGTGCGTGTGCGTGTGGGCATAACATGGTTAGTGGCTGATAATACGACTTCGGCTCATCTCTAGCCAAGAAATGGGATTAAATGGCGTCTTATGTCCGCCGAACAGACCAAGGCTGAAGACAGCCAGCCAGCACACCACACCACACTACACCACACACCACACACCACACACCACACACCACACACCACACACCACAGCAGAACAAGACCAGATCAGCCAGGGATCCCTCAGACCTGATTGGCACGTTCGTGGGGCTGGGCTGCGATGGAGACAAGATGATCGGCTCTCTTTCTAACTGGAAAGCGGTCGTTGTCTCGTCACTGGTACTGGCTTGTTCATTCCAAACCTACACAGTGTCATGCCACGAGGGTTGTTTTGGTGTGCGTGTGTCAAGCTGCAGCAGCAGCAGAGTTGAGAGTTGCAGGTCCTGCGATGTGTATGTATGTATGTATGTATGTATGTATGCCACTATCACTCTTCTCATCTTCCTCTTCATTTTCGTCTTCATCTTCATCTTCCTCCTCCCTCCTTCTCGTCTCCTCCTCCTCTCCTCCTCCTCTCCTCCTCCTCCCCCCCCCCCCCCCCACTCCCCC
>JAXHKQ010000614.1:0-10606 GCA_038407185.1 Chalaropsis ovoidea
GGCACTATTTAATAATAGTTTAGCTGTACTTCTATTAATATTTATATTATTAGATTTACCCGATTTAATATTATAATATTTATTAATAAAAGATTCAAATAAATTAGAGGTTTTAGTAAATTTATAAAAGCAACAGTAGCGACTCCCGTGTGTTTGCTACACGGGGCCAGATAACTACAAGTGCGAGACGCCAGGGCCAGGAAGCCTACATCTTCTCCCCACAAAAAGCTGAGCTTGCCAGAGCGATTGACTGGGTTAGCAAGCTTATAGCTTACGGGGGAGAGCCGACGTAGTGGGCCACTGGTAACCAGCGGCATCACTGAACTTGTACCCGTACGACGCAGTGAAGTCGTCCAGCAGAGCCGGACCACGGGAGCCTATTGTGCACGAGTTAGGATACGATGACGGTTGATGGGTAGATAGATACAGGCTGTAGACTTACCGTAGGGGTACTCCATCGGGATGATCTCCTTGTTGTCATCCAGATAGTGCAGCAGAGGGGTGAAGATTCTCCAACTTGCGTCGAGTTCGTCGTCACGAACAAAGTTGGAATGGTCACCCTTCAGGCAGTCTAGGATGAGCGACTCGTAGGCCTCGGGGATCTTCAGGTCGGAGAAGCGGCGACGGTAGGTCAGATCCAGCTCAGTGACAACGGTCTGCATGCTCAGGCCAGGCAGCTTGGAGTTCATCTTGATGTAGACACTCTCGTTCGGCTGAATGCGCATAACAAGCTCGTTACGAGGAATGTCCTTAAAGATACCCGAAGTGACATCCTTGAACTGGATCCGGATCTCCGTCTTTTGCTCATTAAGCGCCTTTCCGGCCTTCATGATGAAGGGGACACCGTCCCACCGCTCGTTCTTGATGTAGGCCACCAGGGCGCAGAAGGTGGGGCAACGAGAGTCCTTGGGGACAGTGTCGTCTTCCTTGTATGACGGCTTGCTACCGTCCAATGAGCGGCCGTACTGACCAATAATCACGTCCTTGGGCTCAATGGCAGGGATCGAGCGCAGAACGCGCACCTTCTCGTCCCGAATGTCTTCGGAGGAGAAGGAAACTGGCCTCTCCATTGCCAGGAGAGTCAGGACCTGCAGAAGATGGTTCTGCATGACATCACGGACAATGCCGAACTCGTCAAAGTAACCGCCACGGCCCTCGGTGCCGAAGGGCTCCTTGAAAGTGATCTGGACACTATCGATGTGGTGGCGATTCCAGGTGGCGCCGAGGAAAGAGTTGCCGAATCTGAGGATGAGGATGTTTTTGACCATTTCCTTGCCGAGGTAGTGGTCGATGCGGAAGAGCTCGTCCTCCTTCCAGTCGGGCTCCAATGACTTTTGGAGCTCCCGGGAGCTGGCAAGATCCTTGCCGAAGGGCTTCTCGACCTGGAGAAAAAAGACAAAGGTTAGCACGAATTGTGACGAGTGGTGGTGCATTGGGAAGTGCTGGGCTTACAATGACGCGAGCGATACCACGCTCGGGGTAGCAGCACCGCTTGAGGTGCTGAGACACAATGGTGAAAACACTGGGGGGGAGAGCCATGTAGAACAGACGGTTGTTCTCAGGCTTGCCCTTCTCTAGGGCCTCCAGCTCGGAAGTCAGGTTCTGGAAAGACTCGTCCTTGTCGTACTGGCCAGAAACATAGGTGCACAGCTGGCAGAAGTCATCCAGTTGCTGCTCCATTTCGGGAGTCGGGGTCTTCATGTAGGTGCGGATGCGACGGATGTATTCGTCATGGTCCATCTTGGTTCTGGCATAGCCAACGATTCTGATGTCCTTGGGCAGGAACTGGTTGCGGTACTACATTACAGAAGAAACGGGCTGTTAATAGCAAAGACACAGAAATCAGGACAAAGCTTGCGTATGATGAAAAAAAAAAAAGAAGCCAAATCATCCAGTATTGGGCGATGCGATGCGATGGAAGGCGAGAGAGAGGGGAGCTTGCTTACCAGGCCAAAGAGAGCGGGGTACTAGGCAATTGGGAAGTAGCGGTTAGCAATGATATCACTGTAGGAAATACGGGCTATAGGCTGCAGGCTACAGGCTATGGGCCGATGACGGATGGCTAAAAACTCACTGTCTTCTTTTTAGCGAGATCACCAGAGGCGCCCAGCACGACAATCGTCGTGTTGTCCTTCAGCTCAATTGCACTGTGGTTGATGTTGCGTTAGCTTTAAAGGTTCTTTGCAAACAAAAATAAGGATAGCAGAGACAGGTGGTATTGCTGGTTGACAGGTCGTTCTGTGGCTGACATGGCTCCAATGCGATGGATTGCGACAAGGAGGGCGGCGGGCAGCGCAGCTTGAGCTTCAATAAAGCTCGACCGCAGCTTGGGCAAAAAGCTCCCAAGCTGCAACCGCAACCCAACAACAAACAATGCGATGGCATGGGAAGAAAGACATCACCGATAGACAGGCGGGATAAAAAAGATAGGAAGAGAGAGACGTACGCAGGATCATTCATGTGTCCAGCCATTGTGTGTGCGTGTTTGTGGAGTTGTGTGTGAGTATGAAAGGACGGGAAACAGCTGGAAAGTGGTGAGTGGAAGAACTAAAGATCAAGAGAGTTTTTGTAGGAGGAAGAAGAGAGAAGAAAATATGAGCAAGTCAGCAGCGCAACTAGATATGATGTGGAATGTGGAGGCGGCGGCCGGCCAAGTCAAGTTGGTTGAGCTGGGAAGCAACCAGGAGAAAAGAGAGGAAGGAGAGGGAAAGAGAGGGACAAGAAGGATCAATTTCGATGAATGAGGTTGCTGAGTTGAGGGTTGGAGGCAAGTTGCTTAGAAAGCTAAGCTACACCCTGGGATGGACGGAGGATGGATGGATGGTTGGGGGGGGGGGGTCCGCTTAACCGCTTAAAGTGCAAGAGAAACCGCGAGAGACAATGAATGACCGAGACAAGCCACGAAAAGCAAGCAGGGACGGAGTAGGAAGTTACCACAGCTGGTACAGAAGCCATGAAATTCTAGGGCAGGAGACCAAAAAGGTGCTCAGAGACAAGAAGGTGCTCAGAGACAAGAAGGTGCGCAGAGACAAGAAGGTTGCTGTCCGTGTGTTCTGGTAGTTGCTGTGTGTTGGTATCATTGGATTGTACGGACACCTCAAAACTACAATGTATGTCCGGTTGGAGAACAGACGCAACAACCACACCACCACAAGCAACTTTGGTGGATGAGGAGGTTGTTTGATGGAGCCGCAAGCTGGCTACCCAAAACTTAGGAAGAGAAATCTGAGGGAATATCACCTATTGAGGGAAATGCACGACGAAGTAGCGAGGAGCCAACAATGAACAAGGCAGTTGGTTACGCAAGTAAGTACCTGCGTGTATAATATAATCGAATGAGTACGTATGTACATCCATTTTTAACATCTATTGAACCCCTCTTAATTAAAGCAAGAGCCTCTCCCAGAACAAGATGTACTTGCTTGGGCAGATGATATCGAAGCGAATCATACATAACAGAGCCGATCCCGGGCCAAGCGGCCACTTCGGCGTTTGGGGACTGCCTGACGATTTGTAACAATTAATTCAGCATTTTGACGTGCGGACTCCATCTGCTTATTCATCAGTCTCCGCCCCCGCCTCCAGATAGGTGCCCTGCCCTGTCTTTCGCTTTGCAGTTGCAATTTTCTCCTCTGTATAATATTTTTCAGCTCAACCTTTTTTACTCGCTCATGCCTAAAACACTATATCAGTATGTGCTCTGAACAACCAGCCTCGTCGCAGTGTTAAGGCCTGTGAAATTTTGGTGGTTATCAATCAATCACTTGCCTTGTTCGGCGTCGGACTTCCATTTCATGGTCCGAAGCTTGGTTGGAAATCAATCCCTAGAATGTGAAATCTCCTGCTAGTGGGACTTGGGCCTTGCAACATACACACAATGCAGACGGCTTCCACTACTATCTCAAAGCCGCCATGCGTTGATAAATCCTACAAGCTTGGGTTCCCTGTGTGTGTACTTGCCTCGATTGGTGGCCGGCCAGCATCGCTCTGTAACGGCAAGGGCCTCTAGAACAAGAGAGGCCAATCAATGCCAGGATGAAGTTTCCAGTACTTGTACCAACAACATCTCCGGAACAGGAGCTCCGCTCTTGTAAGTAAGTGCAAAACAGATGGGACGTTGTGTTCCAGGCTTGTTTGAACCGCGCCTACCATGTCCAGCTGCATCGTACCATTCGGCTGTTTTTCCTGAGCCGAGCCTCATAGAAGTCTTCCACCCAGAGGTTTCCTCCTCTCTGCGACACAGGCGTAGCCGTATTTGCGATTTGGAGACATCTCCAAGCGCAAGCACGGGCAACTGCGCAATGGCTTCTTGGAGCCTCCAGAAAAAGACGGAAGTACATGAGTGCATGAGTGCATGTGCCTTCCTCGCTCAAGAGACTCCTTCTGTACTTTCGCCATTGTCCGCCCCTTCTTTTACCCATATGTTCCCCTCCTCTCCATCTAATGGGTGCGCTTGTTCGTTCGATAACAGTAAAACGGGCAGGGATCTTCGGCGGGGAAAAGACCTCCAGAAGCCTCGCCGAGCTGGAATATTTCAGCAGACATCTTCTTCTTTTCGATAACCTTATCGTCATCATCGACCCCACCCAGACAGCCCCTCTTTTTTGTTGAACCCATGATTCAACGCAGGCGTACGAAACGTGAATCGGGATCTCAATTACCTGTTTTTTTGTAGTCATGTAAAACAGCTTGCGTCACACTAGGGCCAGTACAAGCACATGGTGCCATAAAAGCAAACTCGAGATCGATACAGACGTCGTACAAAGAGGCAATCCCAGCCAAGATATAATACGGACCAGGTCGACGCCGTGCTTAGCCTAGACATCTGTTGTGGCTGGCTACATACAGACATACCACTTGGCAAGTCTTGGAGGCTGACATTTGTTTTTCATTTTCGCCTTAATGTTTCCCACGCCCATCCAAATTCCATTCCATAAAAGACAAGCCAGATGAACATGGTGCGTGGTGTGAAATTATGAGACTTGGCTCTTGACCACGTACGGATATAGAAAACAATCCAACCAGACAAGATAAGATGAGCAAATATCACCAGCCATTTGTGTGCTTCCTCTGTGTTGACTTATACAACTTCCAAAAATGGTCGTTGCACATGGAAAAACAAGTGGAGCCTCATGTTGCGCAAAAAGAGGAGCCGCCCAAGTTGTGCTATGCAGTTGTGCCATGACTGTCTGTGGCGCTCTAAATGCAATTGCGCCACACCTAGTCTTATCAGCCGCCCCAAGCACTTTCTTATCGGGATTCAGCACACCAAATGTCCCACACCACACACACAGCCCTTCAAAAACAGCCGGACACGTGATTTTACCCTAAATCAAGCGAGGGCCAAAAATTTAGTGGCCCTCACTCTTCAACATCGAGCATCACCAAGATAGACGTGTCAACCAACACAAACGGACTCTCGATCTCCTTTTCGTCAATTTAGTTGAGAAGGATCATACAGTCAAAATGCCTTCGGCTGCCGGTCACAGATGTGAGTCGACACGATATACCCATTCTCCACGAGCGACGAGAAGCCAGTGTTTAGCGAACGCCGAATTTGAATTCGAAGCCGAACTTCAGAATCACGCACTGCCGACCGACTCGCGATGTGCTCCAGCATGGAGGTCAGATAACTAACATTTGCAACTCTTATAGTATACGTTAAGTAAGTTGCCCTGCACTGCACACCATCAAGCAAACACTCCGCCGCGCCGAATGTCAACTCTGAATATATCGACTCGCCATCCATCATCGATCGCCCCATCAGAAACTATGCCGCAATACGATACAGTGTTGGATATGAACAGACCTCGCCATGCCATGGTCTACGAACTGCCTTCTTTATTACGACAACCTTGAAAAAGAAAATCGACGACATGCGCATTTATCAAAGTCTACTTGAGGAGGAAATCGGACATGAATGCTGACTGCGTCAACTCAACAGGGCTCGCCACCTGAGCTACCAGCGCGCTCGGCACACCACCAACCCTGGTACCTCCCTGGTCCAGATTGAGGGTGTCGACAACACTGAGGGTGCCAAGTGAGTACCATTAGATTCCTGCAAGCTCTGCCCAAAGACACAACTGTGCTCTTTGGCGCTACGAGTCTTGCGATTTGTCGACCACAGTTCACGTTCTAATACTTTCGATAGCTTCTACCTCGGTAAGAAGGTCGCCTACGTCTACCGCGGTCACAAGGAGATCCGCGGCACCAAGATCCGTGTCATCTGGGGCAAGATCACCCGCTCGCACGGTATGTGATGTCCTACATGATATCCCTCAGCAGTCGTATGAACAACGACACTAACACAAACTCTAGGCAACTCCGGTGTCGTCCGTGCCAAGTTCGACCACCCTCTGCCTGCCAAGTCTTTCGGTGCCTCTCTGCGCGTCATGCTGTACCCCTCTTCGATATAATGACTTTTTCAGGACGGAGTTGGGTTGAGATGGGTTCATGATTTGGCTGTGTCGGGTCATGGGCAAGGATACAGAGCTTAGCCTTGTCCTAGAACAAAAAAGAAAGGGCATTCAATTCAACAAAGTGAAACAGCAACATATCGGAGCATCCGTTTGTTTTTTCGTCGTCGTGGAAGACTCTTGCGGTCTTCCATGGTGTCCCATTCTGCAACTACAAGTGACTTGAGAAAACGTGACTGTCTTGGTGTTCGCCGTTGGACGTTTGACGTCATGGCCATTGCGACTAGGGACAAGACGCTGGCGTTCTGGACGTCCTCTGGGTTGCGTCTTGATAACAGGGGCTGTTTCGACGATGGTCGCACAAAGATATCGGGGGCGTACAAACTGAGGACAGAATATAGAACTCTGAGTTTATCAACAGCCACGCAACGCAGCCATGTCAGCTATCATTATATTGCCGTCATTGTCTCCTAGCTAAATAACATGAACTGAGTCAAACGTTCTGTGGTATTGGTCTTGAGCCCTGCTGTCGGGTGGTAGCGGGTATTTCTCATTGTGAGAAGGGGTCTCTACCGGGGGCGATGTGTGAAGTGGTGTACAGACTGTGCAAAGGGTTACTGCTTCCGTAGATCTGTTTCTATGTCGTCTACTCTTGATTCTAGATGTTGTGTTCCTGAAATGATGTGAAAGTTGACACCATTGTGGACGATTAATTTTTGGGGGACATGTCTTAGGGTTCGTGGTCACGATAGTGATCTGGCACAAAGCTCAGTGTTCGATGGGAGTGGTAGTAAGTCTTGACGAAGCCTATGTCTCTTCATGGCAACTATCGGACGATAGCATAATGTACAGCGAGATAGAGACGAGATGACTGATCGCGGTGACGAAGTGCTAGTATGTTTGCAACGAACGGTATGTTCGTTCCGTGAGTTCATTTCGCTGTTTGCTGTTGCTTGTATTTACTCTGACATGGAACGACTGCTTTGGCATAGGCCACTGAAGGAACTATAGTCCATAGCGATGACGATTGGAGTGATGGCTGCTAGATATGACTTCAATATAATTATAGATACATGTTCAAGTATACAGAGATAGTGACGATATGGACTTCTGCGCGGACACCCCGATGCGAGTAATATACCCTAAGACTGATCATACGGACGTGGATATTGTTTGCTGAAGCACATCAAAAAGACAACCCACAGCCACGGCCATGGCAGAATGGGGTGAAAATAATGGCCATCCTTAAGCAGAGACTCCCCGATATGCCTCACATTGTACAGCGACGGTGTTGAGTCAAAAAAAGAAACACGGGCCTAACCAGGATTCGAACCTGGGCTTACGGAATCAGAATCCGACGTCCTAACCAACTAGACTATTAAGCCGTAGAGGAGTTGTTAAGGCAAAGCGGTATCAGACACTGTCAAGGAAGGGTCTAGAGAAAGAGAGAGAGATAGACAGTGCGTTTGGCACCGCCTGGTTGTCCTAATGCATATAGACGGCCAAGGCATGACGGCGGTGCAGTTTCAGTGTAGGCAAAGAAGAACTCGGACGCGGCCATCACGGAGCGCTCTTTCTATCTTTGAAACAGGCGGCCTGGAGATGGGGCAGTACAGAGTGTACTGTACCTATGTACTTGGGCAAGTACACGCTCTGCCGCAGCAAGGGGAAATGCATGGTGATAGCGGCAGCCAGACTTGCTTCTTTTATCGGCCAACCCCGCAAGGGCGTATTTGTTTACAGCAGCCATGGAACAACAGGCGGCCCCCAAGGCTGTGTTGTGGCTTGTTGCTATGTTGTGATGAGCAGTGCCGCAGCGAGGGCAAAAAGAAACCTGACATGACTATGTACAAGCCCATCGTTTTGTGTTGCAAATCACATGTTTGCTCTTTTGTAGCGTTCCTGTTGTTCTGCTGCATGCATGAGAATGTGATGCTCATTAGACGTGACCTTCTAATCAATAAAGCGCCGATACGATAGACACAAGCCCTCTCTGTGTATTGAAGAGGCGTGCGTGCTTTTTAGTCTGCATTATCATGGAGGCGATGAACGCTGCGAGGCTTCTTTTTTTAAGGAGAGTATGTATCGGCGGGTTTTCTGTGGAAAAGGATAGAAAAGCACGGTGAGTATTCAAAGGCAGAGGACGTGTTTGTATGAATGAGGTCTGGGAGGCTCTGTAACGGCAAAGTGAGGTTCAAATGTTGTATACACACAGACAACAAAGGGCGCAATACGATGACGTCAAGGTGTTCTAAATACGACAGCTAGATGGAGATCCTCGAGCGATACAAGGCAGTACTTCTGGGAAGACGAATAAAAAGCATGCCATCTGTAGTGCCGTAAGAACAATAATTCACGTTTCTTTGACTGATGTTGCATAAGGGAGATGGCTGGGGCGTTTCAAGACACCGGCCTGGACAGCGGGATGTGGTGATATCAAGTTCCACAAATGAAGGTTGTGGGGTGTGCGATTACAGCGGGTTTGTTGTTGTTGCTATTTGGGGCATAAGAGAAATAGCGAGTCACGTGCTCTCACGGCCGGGTAAATGCCGGGAAGTTGTAAACAAGAACAACGAAACAATGCAAGCAGCGAGCGGTAAGAAGCATGGGGGAGAATAACAGAAAGCCGAGGGGAAGAAGTCACGGGGAACATGAATATCGAAAGAAAAAAAAGAGAACAGACGGTCAGCTTTGCTGCAGTGTACTTCCGTTCGCGCCGACATGCACGCAGAAGAAGGCCGTGCGTTGTTGGAAGCAGTAGCCACGGCCCCTCGGAGCCAAAGGGAACCACCACAGAGAAAAGAAAACACCAAGACAGAATGGGCCATGTGACTAGAACTTGTCAAAAACTGGTTCCTGCGTCAAGACAACAGGTGCCCTTGAACGATGGATGGGCATCTGGTAAGCATAAAGTAGCGAAGAATAAGACAGATAAAGGCTATGCAGTTTTTATGGTTGTTTGTGAGGATTTGCATGTTGTTGATGGCTGATTCAGAAGGGCAGCACGACAGCGGCACGAAGAAATACATAGGGGCATCAAGGGCTGCAAAAGGCGGTTATGGGCACCACTGAAGCAAGCGCTGCATAGGCGCTGTAGTTGTAGGCGGTGGGCCACGAGTAAGTACCTAAACATTAGGCTACGGGCAGGTGGGTGGGTGAAGTGGAGACAAAGAGACTGATTCTGACCCCTTGTCGTGGCTTGCCCTGATCTTTGCCTAGACAGGAAACGCCCCACACGTAGCAAGACCAGGCCAGCAGACAAGTAAGACGGAAGTGAGAAGGTCGGGGCGAAAAAAACAGGGTCGGAGAACGAAGTACATGAATGTACAGTGACTTGTGGGAGAACAGGAAAGAAGAAAGGAGAGAGAAAAAAGAGCGGGGGCTTGGTGTAGCGCAGGCCATGTGCTGTTCATTGACGTGTCAGGGACCAAGTCACCAGCACTGATATAGAGATAGAGGCCACGGGCTACTGCAGCGTGGGTGTTGTGTGTGAGTGTGAGTGTGAATGTGAATGTGAATGTGAATGTATAGAGCACATGGATACTTGTGGGTACTGCCAACATGGGGGAGGGGCGTCTGTGAATCTGGTGGTGATGGCTGTCTTTGACCTTGTATGCACAGAGTTTGGTTCCGGCAACCCTCAGGAAATCTAACCGTAACCCCCAGGAAACCCAACCCAGACGCGTCAGTAAACAAGGGCCAAGGCTAAATAGCAGGCCGGAGCGCGTTCGACCAAGAAGCAAGTGAAACAGCAGGGCCGAAAGAATTCGACATTTCCACATTTCTGCAGGCTTAATAGCCCGCCGTGGGCTGAGAACAGACGAACCGGCTTCGGCGGAGCTGATGTGTGCGGACGTTGAACTTCTTGAAACAGAAATGTAAAGAGGGAGTGCATGATGCACATGTTGCGCTCTACCGGCCACACACATTTTTGTTTTTGGCGTGTTTCCGAAGGCCCCCGCTCTCCAAATCGCAGAAGAAGCTAGAAACAGACCCCGAATAAGCTAGCGAGAAAACAACGACTCGATGATGCCCCCTTGTTTGGGGGGGGGGGGGGGGGGGGAAAAAGACCCGGAACCCCGGAAAGAAGGGCGCCGTTTTTTTAATTTTTTTTATTTTTTTTTTTTTTCCTTTTTTTTTTTTTTTTTTTTTTTTTGTATTTTTTTTTTTTTTGTTTTTTGTTTTTTTTT